>VWZU01007873.1:702959-725706 GCA_013397095.1 Sterrhoptilus dennistouni
GAAAAAAAAGAAGTTTGTCTATTTTATTTTTTCCCTGCCTTTCCATGTGATGTTGCATAAGTGATATGCCAGCAGGGAAAGAAAAACAAGAGAGAAGGAGAGTGGCCTGTACAGTGAGAAAAGTGGGACAAGAGGAGAAAGAATAGGAATGTAAGAAGTTTTGTGATATGCAAAGAAACTTTGTTAAAGAAATCTTAAGGTTTCAGTGCTCCAGTTTCATAAAAAGTGAAAGAGTGAAGAAAATCTGCACTCTTAAATCTATTTAATTTTGGATATTTTTTCCATGAGAGACTCTATCCTTAAATAATGCTGCATTATTTTTCAGAAACCATAGTTATTCTTTTACCAAATATAAATACAAAGAACATGTCATATTCTGTATATATATATATGTATATATATATATTCTGGAACTGGGGTCTTCATACAGATTTTTTTTACCTGACACATTTTTATCTAAGACTCAGATCATTTGGTCTACTTATTTTCTCTGGAGTCCACAGAGCTATATCTACTGCAAGGTATATGCAACAACTGATTTAAACACGCCCACACCCCATTGTTTCCAGGCGTACTTTTGTTAACACCACATTAATTCAAGTGAAAAGACTTTACCCTAGAACAATTTGGCTTTTTTTATCAAAATGTCATCATAGCTTCTTCCCAGTTGCACAATTTGAAGAAATAAAAAAGTCTGATATTGATCTATTTCTGACTTGATATTGGCCTTAACTTCAACATCTAAAGTTTAGTCTTTTCATTAAGGCTAGATATCTAGATGCATCCATAGGCACAAGGAAAAAATAATCACCGTCCCCACTGGATATGATAATCTCTCTTGGACAGATCTTTTTCGACTGAATATAAAACCAGATGTGATAACTAGTGTAGTTAAGACTTCTAACTGTAGTTAAGAGAAGTGAATTTTATGTTTGGCATTTGCTTTATTTGCACATCTGTCTGCATTTTCCCATCACCGTTGAGCAGCAGTGCTTACACACTGCAGTCATGGCTTGGTCTCTCCTACTAGCAGTTACCAACACCATTCAGACACAACAGAGAGATCCAAGGCTAATGATTTTTCTTAACTTTGCTTAGTCACATGTATATGCAAGCATATGATTATTTATCAAGCAAAGTTTTAAAAACATAAATAATCATACTGAACTGGTCACAGAATTTCACCTACATGTCTGATTTGTTTTTCTTATTGTGTCCTCCATGTGGTGAACCCACCACCAATAAAGTAGTGTGCACACTACTTTGCAAATGTGAAGTGTTTGTTATCCTTGAAATAAAGCTTATAGAAAAATATAAACAAAATCTCTCACTTAAAACTATGTCAAAGAAAAAAAAAAGTAAAAACAACATGAAAGAAAATTTAAAACTTCTTAAACTGCAATGTCTAATTAACCAACTGACCTTTTTATTTGGAATGGAATTGAGTGAATAAAAAATATTCAGAAGGCACAAAAACTTGCTGATGATATTCTGATCAATAACAGTTTTTCCTGCTATATACAGAGCTGTCCTTAAATTAAGAAAAATACATGAAAAGGAAAAAGCATAAGCAAAAATATAATAGAGCTAAAGAACTTAGATTTGTGTCCATTTGTATCAAAAGTTGATACATCAGAAAGATCCATTTCTAACCAATTTGAGTTGCCTTAGGAACTCAGGATTCCCTTATTCACAAACACAAATTTGTTTCATTTGGTTTGCTGCCTCCTTAGGAGTTGATAAAAACTTTATTTAATCAAATTGAGGACCTCATAAAATCCAGCCCCTCAAACAAGTTTGAACTTTAATTTCAACTCCAAATACTCTTAGGCTTTATTGCAGATAATTTTTATTACTCAATATTTTTATTATAGGATTAACCCTCAGTATTAGTTGCAGTGTAGAAACATTGAGAAGCACATAACACCTCTCAGAAAAAAAAAAAAAAAAAAAAAAAAAAACTCAATTTGAAGATGGCTATGAAAAATAAGCAGACAAAAAGAGGAGGTATGTGCTTTATCACTTTAATATTTTATTACAGGTAAACTTGTTGAATATAGGGGATTTCATCTTTTCTCTCTTCTCTTCTCTTCTCTTCTCTTCTCTTCTCTTCTCTTCTCTTCTCTTCACTTCTCTTCTTTTTTCTTTTGTTTTCAAAGCAAGAGCCCATGGTAAATAATTCTGTATATATCACCCTTTACCCTTTCCTTTGTCCAAATAGGGCAACAGATCTTGGATCTGAAACAACTTAATGATATTGAAAATATTTCTGTTTTCATGCTGGTATTATAAAAGACTGGTTCTCTAAGCAATGAAATAGAAAAGAAAGTCCAATTTCACTTCTTTTTCTTTCCCAGTTTCCCCACACTACACCACAAAAAAGTGTATTACAGATAGACCAGGCTAAGCAAATGATGGATCTGTTCATTTTAGCACAAGTTTGTTATGTAGAGTCTGAATGCAAAATTTAAAACTGGACAGTCATACAGGATATGCTCCTGCTAGCTCTTCGTCCTATCCTTTTAATAGTTTAACCTCAATTTCAAGCAATTACTCTTCATCTTACAAAAGCCCTTTCAGTATTGTCTCTCCTTTCATTTTTCTTTGCAGCAAGTATATTTCCTTCCCAGCACTTTCCCCTTGGCTCCTGTTAAAAAGTTCCCAAAAATATTCTGTCTAATCTCTAATCTGCTTGGAATGACATGACTCTCGTAAGCTCTACCTCTCTCTCTCTATTTCAAAGTATACTTTGAAGAATTCTTGGGAATTAAAGGGCATTTTTTCTTTAAAAAAAATCTATTTAAGATATCTATTCTTTTGGGATCAAATTAATCATTTGAGACTGATGTTTGTAAGAAATGTGGCTGATGTAACAGGCTGAATCCCAGACAAATCTTTTCACATTTTCACATTATATGAATCAGTGATAATTGAGTCCAAGGGTGGAGCTCTGTAAAAAGACTGTAATAGGAACAATCAATTGACAGTCTCACCATGAAGGCAACCTGGCATCATTCATGGCTGCTGCATGATTAACCATGCAAATTTTATGCTCTGCTCTTTACTATCATTCTCTTGAGACTTCCCCAATATTGAAAATATACACAAAATTTTGCCAGTGGGCTTAGAATCACAGAATTAATATGAATTGAGCAAATTGACTAGAAGTGACTTCGGTATTGACCAGTGCTTCATGAATTTCTCCTTTTGATTATTTCTTAGAAAGGAACCAGAAAAAAAAAAAAAAAAAAAGAAAAAAAAAAAAGATTGGTGTAATGTACAAAGTAATTAAAATGGAATCACTATTCATTAAATAAATGAAACTTGCACTTGAGAGACAGTGCCACAGACAAGATGCTTACCTAATGTGTCAAATCCTGTGAGCTTAATTTTGCATTATAGTTGCACTTTGGTAATTCTGACGTAGCCCCTTTGAGTTACTGAGTTTATTCTGAGTTTCCTATAATGCATGTGGGGAGCAGATTTGTGTGTCCTGGTGTCCTGATGTAGTAGCACTCAATTTTGCATTTCTTAGAGATGGCCAGAACAATGGGTTCTTTGCCACTGCTTCATATACACATAGCTCTTTTCTAATATGCATCATTTGTTTTCCTCATATTATCCTGCCTCAAGTTCACCTAAAATGTGAACCTCAAAGAACAAATGGAAGTCTTTTAATCAGTTACAACACAAGACTGATTTTCTTCATAATGCCTATTGCAAATTTTAATCTTTCCTGTCCTGAGAATGTAAGCCATAAAGGAATTTAAAATGTTTTTTAGAGAAGCATCAGAAGCTGCAAGAGCAATTGCCTCTTCTGTAGCTGCTGCACATAGCTGATCTCCTCTCAAAATGAAACATGGCATGGGATGTTATGAGGATGCTCCCTCTGACAGACTTTGGGGCCAGTGATACCTCCTGGTTGCTGTAGTCCCCTTGGGGTTCTCTGTTTTTGGGTAATGGATGTGTTTTCTAGTCATTTGTGGGTTCAGACAGCAGCAAAGTTGAGCATGCAACCCAGGCACAGACACCCACTGGACAGAGACATGGGAAAGCTTCTCAGACTGCCAAAGGCAGGATGCTGCCTTTAGCAGCACCCACATAAGCATGGCCAGGTCTCACTAAACATAGACATATGGACATAGATAGACACAGAGACAGCCAAGCTCCCTTCCTCTTCTCCAGCTATTTAGGACTGAAGGTCAGGCTCCCAAGCATGCATGCATTTGCAGGGTCTCCACGCCCCTGTCTCCTGAGCAGCCCTGCTTGGATCTGACTCTCCACATGGCTCTCTTACTCACCAGTTGGTCCAGCATGAGGTTTGCTGGTGAATTACACACACACTCTCATGCACACCAGGTTTGAGGAAGATGCAAAGACTCTGGTAACTTCTAGCAGCCACCACCAAGTACACACTGTGACCATAGTTCCACTCTAGCTGCTGTCACTGATACTCCCCCTCACTTTGGTCACCCCAATTTCCCCCGCAGTTACACCAGTCCCACCCAAGTGACTGAGGCTGAGACCTCCACTAGCTTCAGGAGCTGACACCACAGTCCACAGGGCATCTTGGTCTGACTCTGGTTGCTGGCACCAAATCCACTCACATAGATCTCACCAGTAGCTGGCAATCAGCCCTCACAGCCCTTAATATAGGAAATAGAGTGAGCTTACACAGAGGTTTTTAAGAAATTATTTAATGAGAAAATAGGAGAGACTGTGACGATCTGACACCAGGCTTAGTCAGAGAAGTGTACTGACCAGCCCCAGTTTAAACATGCCAAACCTCTTTTATATTCCTTTTCTGTTCAATTTCCTCTTTGTTCCACCCCATCCCTTCCCCTTAAGTGATTTTTCAGAAGTTTTGCATTGTCCCACAAGCTACTCTTGAGTATCTCAAATTGTTGTGTTCCTTGTGTTTCTCCCTTCATATCAGTACAAGTTTCAGGTTGCTCCTCTTCAATGCTGTGCCCGCAGTTTCTTGGTGGCCCAACAATTACTCACTTACCAGTTCTCCCTCTACTTTTGATCCCCTTTTGCACTGAAAAGTTTCATCACTGCCTGCCCATAACAACACGGATGTTCTCAACCTACACATATTCTTACCAAGTGGGGTGAGCCAAGTCAAGAAAGGAGACCCATTATGTTTCTGAGTTTGTTCTGAGTTTCCCATGGATAACCCATGAAATTCCAAGGGCCAATTGGTTATTCTAAAGGAAAGAATTGTCTATCAAGAAAACAAGATACTGAGAACACCAGTTTTTTTCCATTTCTTAATCCCAGCAAAGTAAACAAATTATTTATTAAGTTGATGAAGTAACAAGTATTTTTATAACACAACAAACTTCTGGAGAATTCTTCAAGTACAGTTTCATTATCAGCCAGAAACTCCCCGCTAAGAATAAAGACACTGTATAGTGCTAAAATAAACCCATTATTCTGACATATTTGATACAGTCCTCAGTTTATGTGGTGATGTTCTTGTTTTTAAGGTGGATAAATGCCCCGTGGTATGCAGTAATGCATAATTGATAAGTACACGTAAATAGTTATAGCAGAAACAAGTGGGCTCTTCCCTACAGGGGATTTTTTTGTCTATACCTTATGAGGTAAAGAAATATCAAATCTCTCTGTATGAATAAATTTCTAAAAAAAAGCTTCATACTTAAAGAAAAACAACTGAAGCAATGCAAACTTTAACTTAAGGGCCATATGAAACATAATTTATGTCAGAGACTAAAATTCTCTTTTAAAAAATCTTATTTGAATACTTGCTTGTGCTACTTGTTATTTCCCATATAGAGATAAGGGGAAAAAAGAAATTAAATAAAAATAAACAAAAATAAAGACAACATTCTCAAACACAAGCAATCTGTTTATTAAACAGCAGAAAAGATTCAATTCTGTGTGGATTCTAAATTCTTGCTTCTAATGTAAATGGAAATGAGAAATAAATGTGATTAGGATTTTTTAATGTTTGTTCTTCAATTTTTATTTCATTATACACTGGCAATTATTTTTAAGAAGTGTTTCTAAATTTCAGATAAGTTACCCAAAATAGTTACCCAAAATCAACTTCACAATGTATCTTCATTAAATATGTACATGAGTCAGTTTATCAGATATTTGTGTACATCTCAGGCCTGTATTTACAGTTAGAAACATATTTTTTTTAGTGAAAAGGAGGTTCAGATACAGTTAGAGCTCCTCAGGCACAGCTTTAAGACAGGACAAGTGCAACAACCGCAGGAAGTCTGTTGTTTAATAAATGTTTAAAAAATGCATGCTCTGATTAATCTGTCTACTGTAAGTTGCTTCCTTTATGATCCCTTGACTTCTACAACCTCCTCAGGCTTGATTAGGCTCAGACCAACCCACTGAAGCAGGCAGCTACCATGCTCACAGGTCATCAGTCCAGAGACAGCCCAGAAGATATTGCAAAGTGAAGAGGATTCTGCATTTAGAAGATGAGAGATGGAGGACAGACTCAGCATGATGTGCCCCTGGAACTGCAGAAAATAAACTTGGAGAGCATTTGTAGAGCAGAGAAAAGGTTGATACTATGATGACCTGGGAGTCATGATCCTGTCATCGAAAGTGAAACAAAACACACAAGCAAGGAGGAAATTTCAGTACAAGCTGGGTAACCCTGAAGGAGGGCATTTGGCCTTGCATCCCAAGTGCTATTGGCTGAATACTCTAAGACAACATCCTGGAGGACAAAAGGACATCTCTATTGTGGGTACCCAGAGTCATGGTAAAAAGGAAGAGCTATTCCTTGTCATAGGAAAAAGTTAAGTGAGTCAAGTGGAAAACGAGAGAGAAACTTTCTACAGAGATCTATGAACCTCCTTATAATGAAGCAAAAGAAGTAATAAGTGAAGACAAGGAAACAGGTGTGGATAAATGATCCAAAATTTCATTCCTCTAAAATCTAATCAAAATGTTTCATATTTATCTTACAATAAAGATTTTTCATAATGGTGTAGTCTGTATCAGATGGAACTGAATTGCCAGGCTGCCCTGAAGTTATTTTCAGACAAACCAGCACTAGCAGGAACGGTAGCACTGATAACTTCACAAATAAGTAGGTTTGACTTGTTTTATAGCCCAGTTTGGCAGGTTTAAATGTGAAAGCAGTCATTCATGAGTTAGCATTTTGAGGGTATGTCTCTCTGATTCAGTCAGTGCTGAGCAAAACTGATAACCAGGGCATGTACAGTCATGAGAGGTAACAAACATCAGCTTGGGAAAAGTGCCATGTTAACATTTGTCCACTGATGCAGCACTGGAGTTGGGCTCTTTCCAACATTTTTTACTGAACTGTGTCATAGACACGCAACGGCTCATCTGTAATATAAAAATTTGGTGCAATTTTGTAGTTTTTTGGTATTTCCTTGCTGTCGTTCGGTGCTTTTCCTCCATTTCCCAATATTTGAGTCAGATTATTTCTTGACAATGTCAGTTTTCACTTCTTGAAACAGCAATTAATGAGCCTTCTGTTTGCTCAAAAGGTTACACTGCTAGATAAAGAGAAGCTAATAGCTTTGCTTAAAAACAAATCTAATGATTTTAGGTTGATTTCATAATTTTCAAGAAGGTGTTTTGATTTAAATGCCTATCTAGATTTAGTAGTATTGTTCCTATCCAGGTTATCACACTGTATTTCAAAATCTAATTCCTATGTTAATATCCAGTGATTTGTTGATAATTTTATTGTTGCTGAAATAGGCTTTGTTTTTTCTAAATCCTGGTGTCATATTATTATTTATACAGTTAATTCTATAGCAAAAACTGAAGAGCTAGTATTGACAAAATTTGTAATGAACCTAATGTTACTGAAGGTCAGTCTAGTCATTCTGATCATGAAGTTCAGAATTATGCCCTCAGAGAACCCCTAGAGAATATGGATAGTTAAGGAAAAAGTCACAAAGGATTAATCAGAGAAGCAAAAGTAAAAACCTGAAGTTAAGGAAGCAAGGAAAGGCTAAGCCTAGAGACAAATGAAAAAGGAATGGGAGGAGGCAAGTCTGCAGTGAAAAGAAAAACAAAATCATAACCAGAAAATAATGATGTAGAAAATGGCATATTGAGCATGTTGCAGGCATACTGCACAAACTGTAGTTTCAGAAGACTCCCTCTTGAAGCTTATGGTGAAACCTTTTAGGATTTCTTAGTTATGAAAACCACTTGTGCATTTACAGGTAATACGGAATCCTATTTGCACTTCACTCTAGAAATCAGCCTTCAAAGAATTTATTGTACCATCTACAAACTTACAACCTGTAGAAATGGAAATTATCTGAATTTTCTTCTTAGTGAATTGGAGGTATTAAAAACAGGAACACGAGAGGAATCAGTACTTCAATAGTAATTTACCAGAAAAAAGTGCAAGGAGTTTGAATGTTTGGGGTTTTTTTTACATTATTTAATTTTCCTTGATATTACTTAAACTTTTTCTTTTAACTTTCATGTTTTCTCTAAATTTAACAATAATTTTCCTCTAAATTCTCTGGCGTTGTGACTACTGCCATTGGATACTAACATTTTTAGTGGTGATACTACTGATAGTAATGGTAATAACAGTATCTATTTTTACAACAGAGATTCAAATCCAGAACCAATTTTAACATCTTTTGCCTTCAGATATTTGAAAATACCAAATTTAACAAAGTGAAGATAATTAGCAGTCATTTCAAGAGCTGATATCACTGTGCTCTCTTTCTTCAGAAGCTAGTACTGATTGTTTTTCCAGTTTGTCATCATGAAATATAAAACACACAGTTTAATAACACTGCCAAACCTAATCATTAGGGGGAAAAAATAAAAGGAGAAAGAAAATCCCTAACACAGACTTAAAATGATGGGATACCTAGATCTATCTTTGTATTTCTCTTCTGTTTTTCTGTTTCTTATCAAGCATTGTCACATCCACATGACACAAAAAGATTAAGATATCTTTTCATTTTCTTACTGGAGAGAGGTGGAATTGTCATCACAAAGTTCATGTGGATAGGAGGCTATAGAAAAACATAAAAATTACTCAGAAAATTGACAATATGGGATGTAGAATCAGTGAACCTGGGGGACAGCTAGAAGCATTTAGGGTTTTGTAGCTATAATCTGAAATTGTCTGTGGGAAGCCCACAAGGGAAGGACACAGAGATGCCACGGTACTCTCACCTCATCCAGGAACCTGGTGCTGCACATACCAAGTGCCCTTCAAAGGCTGGTGCCAAACCACAGCAACCTCCTGACCTGCTGTCAGGGCTGTGGGACTGAGTATTGCTCCTGCATTCAAGCACATTGTTTTTTAGCATTTAGCACCAACTGAACCATATTAGCCTGGGCAGAGGAAACCAGTGCAGCACAGCCTATTCTTGTCAGATAAAGAGAGGCCTTTTCTCAAACTGCTCCAAGTCCTGAAACACTGTCATACCATCTGCTTCGCAATAGAATACTTTCTGATTGATGGCAGCTCTTCTGCTGAACTGTTAGGGTTTGTGCCCTTTTTTCCACCTTTCTCCTCCTGAGCCATCTGTCCATCCATGCCTTGCCCAAATACTACCTATATACCATATACAGCTGGGATACTCTCCTGCTGTATCTTATCTGACCTTTGTGCTGTATCTTCTCTGATTCCAGAACTGCTTCAGTTCTGTTCTTTCTATTCATTCACTAATTTCCCAGAAAGGTGACCCATATGGTATTTTCCAGGTTCTTCTACCTCATAGAATCCATTCTATGTCAATACACAAAATATGCATAATGTTGCCAAAATACACAGTACAGGTGAGATGTGCCAGCTCTAAATGTAGCTGTTTGTAATAAAAAAATGAAAAATAAAAAAATGAAAAAAATTATCTGAGTGATCTTTGTGATAAATGTGTGCTCCTCTGTACTATTCTGCCTGGTAGATGCAGAAAGAGACAGCGCTCCCTATCACAGTGTCTCATATATAATCCCTTGACAGTAACAAGCTGTAAACTCGAAAAGGCAAATTTCCTTCCTTACCGGTAATATGCACCGAGTCTCACGGCTTTTACTCTTCCATTTAATTTGTTTCTTATAAACTAGTCTTCAGGTATATTTGTATTCTTTAGGGGAAGATTAGTTTGAAAGCTGGGCTCATCAGCAGGACCAAAGAAATGGTTTACATGCACAGGCCTAGGAAGCCTGGAAGGCAGGTACATGAAATCAGTGATGCATGAGAACCAGAGATCCTGGGTATGTCATTGCAAAGCCAGGCTGACAAGAAGATTCAAAAGATGAACTTTCAATGGATAGACAGTCACATCGATGTACATCATTGCATAGATACCTCATAATTTGATAAAGGTAAATCCTAGGAGGTCTCACATGATTGGAAACCCATGCTGACATTGCCCAAGTAAAAATGTCTTCTAATGCCTTCAATTGCACACTTGGGCACTGGACCTAAAAAGTCTCTGTCATTTTAATGGTTGCTCCACAGGTGGAAAAGAATAATAATAAAAAATATATTAAGGGGGCATGATATTGTCCAAAAGAAATAAAGCGGAAAACTTGCACCTGAGCAACTGGATAATATAATTTTGAAAGGTTTCAATGTCGGGCTTGAAAAGGACTTGGAGCGGGAAATCTTTTTTTATATCTGCTGTCATTTGACTCAATTAATAGCTAGGCTGGAAACTGGGGGCTCAAGGGACCACCATGAAAATGTGGATAAAATGTCTTATTGATCTGGCAATGCTTCTCATGAAGAAGCGTTTAATGCATTGATATAGCCATAAGAAAAGGACATTGGTGTTTTTTTAAACCTGCACTGCACCTGACAGGATGACAATTTAAGAAACAGATAGCAGCAATTATTAACATCTCTTTAAGCCCTTTTCAATATGTATCCTGTATGCAACTGTGAGAATGAAATGGATTTTTATGAACTGTATAAAATCATGTGAAACTGTACAACTGTGACCATGTGCTCAATAGATGGCAATTCCCATCTCAAGTATTCTCCTCTATTTCTGGTTTTAATTATTTTTCAAGAATAGAGAGGGTGCAGGGGAATCAGTGGAGCTGGCATTTATACTTACGCTTGCACACTTTTCTTTCTAAAAGGGAGACTAGACCAACAGAGACCTGAAAATCATATCTAAGTCAAGGGAGAATAAAATACTCCTTTCTCATTATTTCTTCTGAAGAGAATTTCTTCTGAAGTAATGATGAGGCTGTTAGAATGAATTCTTTCAAGCTGGAGAACAGCAGATTTCCTATCAGCACTTATATCCTGCTTAATTTTACTTTAACTACTTAATCTGGAGTGGTGAGGTTTACTTCCAAAATGGTATAAAAGATTAAATATCAAAGTTGTTTTTCTCTCATGAAAGTCAAGCAGCATTCAGTGGCAAATTGATTCGTGCCCAGAGAGAAGGATGGTGTCAAAGCAGGGAAATCTACACTAAGCTGACATAAGGTTTCTACCCTTTTTAGACGAACACTGCTCACCTTCCGTGATGCACATTTACCTGGACCTAAAGGCACAGACTATTCTTCCTGAATATGTATTTGCTTTCATTTGCAATTGAATATAAAAATTACACTTAATCACAAAGACCAAATGCTCTTTTCACTGTGTCCTATGACATTGGAACTACTGAGAAGGGCTGGGCTGGGCTGTCCCAGGTCCAGAACTGCTCCTGCTCTCTCCGTGAAGGATAGTGTCTTCATCTGTTTGGATTTTGGCTGCAGAGGGACTCCATTAATATTCGGGTGCCTGAAATATAGATGCATGGCTTCAAAACACAGATTGCAGCGCAGTAACCTTTGGTGGCTGTTCCTGCCAGATTGAGGAAGAGGGCAATAGGGAGAATCTAAAGAATCTTCCTGATCCTTCTGCTTCCTGCAGAAAAGCAAAGCCTTAAATGCAGTATCTGTGCTAATGAAACCTTGGGGCTTCTAGTAGCTATAGTGAGATAATACATTTAATAAAAGCAAATTGGGAGGTCAGGCTCCATTTTCCCAATACATGGCAGGATAAGGGTGTGCTGTATGTATCTATTTATACTGAGGTGTGTAAGTTTTTCAAAAGAGAATTCCCTGTACAGTATTAGTTCTTTGAGCTGCCAATACACAGCCTGTCCCATAATGTGCATGTTTCTGGTATGTAGGAAGGTGAAAAAATTTTCTGTGATTGTTGTTTAAAAAACAGTCTGAAGACACTTCTAAACAAAAAAATACATGCCATGCACTTGGAAAACAACTGTGCTTCTCCATCCTAGTACTTCCTTGTAAACAAAACCACTTGCACAAGACAGAATTAGTTTTTAAAAGTTTCAGTGTCATTTTCATTTTATAAGATGCTTCTCATGGGGACATCTTTAAAACCACTCTATCAATCTCTGTCAGTTTCTCAGAGCAGTCATTAGTGAAATGTCACCTTCTAAGTTCTTCATGCTGGGAGTTTAGACAGCTTCAGCTTTGGAAAAAAAAAGATTTGAAGATAATATAATTGGTACACTTAGTTAAATTCACTTAAAGGTAGAATCATGACAGAAGAGAGACTAATAAGCATGTTAAATTACTGTAAGCATGGGGATGAGGGTGGAATTGCTTAGTTTCTTTAAACAACTTCAATATTTGACTATTTCATTTTCCCAATGGCCACCTTTAAACTTCTGCTGAATTTTAAGTAAATAGTCCCACATTATGTAGAGTCTGAGGTCTCTGTTCTCCCTGTAAGGCATATAGATGCAATTAACCAAAAGATTCTAGTGTAAGGTCCCTATGAAAAAGAACAGGCCTCAGAATGAAGTATTTTATAGTGGAAACATAATTAGGAGGCTTTGAGCAAGGTGTCTAGGAGAGAGCATCACCAATATAGAGTCTGTATGTTCAACAAAAAATACCTGCATATTTCTGAGGCACAGAGCCTGGAAACCAGGATCAAATGGATATTCTGACAAATTAGAAATGTTTGACGGACTTCCATGCTCCCTTATAGCCCTTGGATTCTCTAGTCATCCAAGGAAAAGATGAAAATTATACCCAGCTAATCTAGCATAGAGTCAGACAGCTAAGGAATCTTTTGACAGTGTTACCAGGGCCTGTAATATCCTGAATCAGCTTTTGAGCATATGTCTGACACATTCTTTATCCTACAAAAAGCAGAAATACTGCCTCACCTTTACTTAGAATAAATTCTCTCAAGCTGGAGAACAGCAGATTTTCTAGCAGCACTTATATCCTGCTTAATTTTACTCTAACTACTCAATCTAGAGACAAAGAAAAGCAATACAAAAGAATTTCTTCTTATGGCTGGGCAACCAATCAGCGTATTAGTGTGTTTACATAGGTGCTACATACACTTGGTAGCTTGACATCACCAAAGAACCTGGGCAGAGCTCTCTTGAGTTGCTGGAGAACTAAACAGCACAGCCTGGGGGCAAATGCTTGGGCATGAACAGTGAGTACATGCATCCATTCCTGCATATTACAGATGTTTAGAGCAAAGGATTGTACCTAACATGAGGTGTTGCTTCCAGGATTAAGAGTCCAGGGGAACTGCCTGGTCTTTCATGCCACAGCTTTATACTAAAGGTATGGGTAAAGCTCATTCTGCTGTGTGTCTAATGTGCTTTTGGGAATCTGACTGATGTAACAGTCAGAAATGCGAGGTGTACAAGGAAATTAAGATTAAAAGAGAGCACCTCTGTATTCAACAGCAGTAAAATTAATTAAAACAAAGTGGTTTAGATTTAAATTTCCAAGTCTCTAATTTTATAGAGTGCTTCATTTTCTGTGTAACTGAACTTTCAGGAATTAACTTCTCCAATTTCATGTTGTCTTATATTCTTACCTCTTCTATTTCTTTTTAAACTGAAATTGTGATGCAGGTGATTAAGCCATCAACTTTTGTCTGCTAGCTGCTGGGAAGAGCAATAGTACAGGATTTAATAATAGATATGATGACACCTAGTGGTAGTGGGAAATACTTCTCCTTAAAATAAAGACAAAATGCGATGTAGTTTAAATACCTACACATAAAGCAACCAAAAAGGTTGTCTCTGGTTATTCTTCACTCATTTTAATATAAAAAAGTGTAGTGGCCTTTCTACATTTTCATTTTATTGGGGAGAAAATAACATAAAGCATTGTTCTGAGTACAGAAAATAAAATGTTTTGATTGAGATCCCTGTTTGCTTCCAGGTCACAATGACCTCTCAAAAAAAGGTACTAAATAAAAACAGTTATCACCAAATGTAGCTTTATCTCTCTGATGAGATATCAAGGATTAACTGTGTTTCTTTCCTAAGGAAGTTATTTCCACAGTGATAAATAAAGATTACAGAACTTCCTCCTCTCTGATAAGTTACATTACAGAAGACAAAAAGACTTAGCAAGGGATTACAGAGTTCTCTTTTATTTTTGTAACTTTAACTCTGAATAGCATCAGACCACTAGTTGCTTACAGTGCCTGCATAAACACTTACCCAATATTGAACTTTACTAATTTTTCAAGGAAGTAATTAATAGGAATTAATAGATTACCAGAATCAATCTAACATAACTTCTCTTGACATAAACCACATAAAATTTCATGTAGCAAATAGCAGCTGGAACATGAAAGGAAATGTAAATTACCATGGTGTTTTTAACTCTACAGACTTAGGACTCTGCCAGCTTAATATTCTTGGTTTTCCAAGTCTTTTGTGAATAAAAATGACCAAAACTAAACTCTACCTTTCCCATCCTTCTCCCATTTGATGGTGACACCTCTGTTCTCAGTAGGTATCTAAGAATCCTTGCTTTGCCTATAGCGTTTCTCTTCCCATGTATATTCATTGTGCTTTAACCTCAAAGGCGTCTGGCATTTGTTAACAGAAGCAACAATAAAGAAAAGGGGAAACCAAAAGGTATTCCAGAAGAAGGGAAGTGGCTCTTAATCAAACAGTGGAATGAAGAATGAGCTATAAAATAAATAAAAGAATGATGCATAATTCCCATTTATGGAATTTTGCTGTATTCTATGTGATCAGAAGACAACAAAGCATGTAGAAATAAGCAATAAGCCCCCTCTTTGCATGCTGTATTTTTTATTAGACAGTGGATAATAAATCTGAGTTCATCCTAAAACTGGTAGAAAATAAGTTTTCTAAAAAATATGGAGGAAGGTACTACATAGCAATATTTAGTGTACAGGTTCTGCAATGGATTTTCAAGTGTGACAAGAAATACACCACACTTTTCACAGGATGGTACCACAGGCTCATACAGCCCAGGAAAAGGTGATGCTCATCCGCATTGTTGCCATCTTGCCTTTTGTTATTTATAGAGTACAAATCATTAGCTACAATTTCCTCTTGTTGACAAAGATACTTTTAACTCTCGCCATTGTTTCCATCAATGTACAAAAGACAGAAACAAAATTATAAAAAGAGATGGGAATGACATAAAAACGTGCAGAGACAAAAAGTGACACTGTCAAAGTCAGAATTTGGCTCCTTTTCCCTCTAAGCTTATACAAAAGTTATCTTTTCAGCAAGAAGAAACATAACATTTTTAGATCTTGAGAAAAATACACACTGAAATGTTTTTGTTTTCAAAAAGCCAGATAGTTTCTCTTTAAAGCTTCTCTTTATTTAAATTTTAGATACACTCTAGTATAGACATATTCATCAATGAAGTAAATAGCCAATCCTTAGTTCTAGAGTTATGATTTTACTCAGTAGAAAAACTAAAACCATATTCACTTTTCCCAGTGTCTATTGCAGCTGAATCATGCAGAGATAATATATTTATGGAAGAATGCCTTTATGTACCTTGAAAATGGCAAAGAAGTGATAGTTTAAACACTAGTAACCAGAGCTAGGAGTCTAAAACATCACTATCATATGGACTGCTATGAAGAAAATAGTTCCACCCCAGGGAGACGCAGAACAGTGCTAGCAGTAGAGCTTTCTTCAGGAATACAGCAGAAGGCATTAGGAGCACCTTCCAGGCAAACTTTGTGATGCCAGAGCACAACATGTTCTTAGGAGCCTAGAAACAGGAACTGTTTCCTTACACATCAATACCTTACCTAGATTTTTATATCCATTAAGCGTGTGCAGCTACACTAAATTAAAGTCATTACAAGGACTAATTTTAAATTGAGACACACAGAAATACACTGCACCAGTACCTGCATTTTGAGAGTAGGGAGGCCTCACAGTCAGGAAGTGTCACAAGGTAATATACTTTACAGAAGGCTTTGGAAAAGGAAAGCACAAAATCCTGAACAGAAACATTCAGGACCATGATCTAGTTTCCATGGCCAGCAAGCTGGGGAAAAGAGGATTAAATATTTTCTGTGTGTCTATCTATAGATATTGATAGAAATACAGATATGGATGTAAATAAATTTGGAAAGATATTGGCATTATTTAAAAATTTTAAAAAGTCATCTTTTCAGCCCTATCACCCAATAACATCCACCCCCAAAACAAGACAGAATCACTTCTAATTCTGTCAGTGAACTACAGAGAGTACTCACTGGCTGGCCTGTCCTCACTGCCAAAAAGGACAGACTGAACTGATAGTTGTTTTATATATTTAACTTCCATGACTCATCATGTGGAAGGACATGATGTAAGAGTGTGCTGCAGTATAAAATTTAAAGCCAAAACTTTGTATTCATAAGAAGAGCTCCCAGTAGAAATTAGCTGAAATTTAGCTATCAAAGCTCCAGGTTAGGAATATAAAAACTATGTGTTTACTTATAAATTTTTGGATCTCTCCATTGAATTAAGTTAGCCATAGGCTTATTTTACTTAATCAAACCTGTATGGTATAGTAAAATTGGAGCAGTCAGGTATCTTAAAATTCTTTCGTCATTTTATATACAAAACCAGAAGTATGTTTTGTGTTTCTTATTTGTCTGTTATTCGCAGCAAATTAATGAAATGCAAACAGGATACTCAGGCAAATTTCTTCATTGATAGAATTAGTTTCTCAAGGTATCAATTACGGAGACAATTTCAAAGTTTTATGTTGCAGGTTAATAAATAATACTGGTTAAGACCACTGATAGTCACTGATAGTGTTGCAAGCAATAAGAAAAAAATCTTTCATATTTAATGAGAATAGTTTTCTAAAGAGAGATATATTTTCTAAACTAAAGAGATATCTATTGGTTTCAAATCTATTAATATTGGTAATTATAATCTATGAATTACATATTCCTTTGGACTGTTAACTGCATATTCCAAGTGTATTTATTTTATTGAGGGAATTGGAGGCAGGCCTTTTAAAGGCATTAATTTAGGAACACAAAGCGTTCAGTAGGAAACTCAGTTGTTTACATTTTGGTTTGCCAGCTTTTTCCCATTAATGAGTTGAAATCTTTTCAGATTAGTTTTATGAGAAATTTCATTAGTGTTTATAAACATATCATGTTTACAAGGAAGCAGGATGTGTGAAAGTGAGACTGTGCCCATTCTGCATTTTCCATTTTTCCTTGTCCATTCCCATCTACTTGTAGCATTGTCCATTCTCTTGCTCTTAATCTCTCGTAAGAACATGCACACTCCTCTCACACAATGACTCCCAGAGGTAATTTTAACACCCTGATTTATATTTCAGAGGTTTGCATATCTCATTTCTACAAAACAATACTACAGTATGATGGAAATCTTTGAATGGGCCCCAGACAAACAGAAATCTCAAAGATAAAAAGATCAACTTAGAAACTACCATTTGTCACCCAGCTGCATCTCAAAAGAGTCATGTGCTTAAAAAAGCAGTATTTCTTCAATTGAAGATTGAAGTAGAAAGAAGGAAATGAAGAAGATTCCTCATAGGGTATCACTAGAGTAAAATCAAAGTCAGGATCTTGAAATAAATATCTCAGGAAACAATTGGGAGTTTGTGGCAGAAGCAGTAAATTCAGTGAAGTACACAGGAAATAATTTTAAGGACTCTTCCTCATACATTGATGCAAATAATGACACTCTTTCTCCTGTCACTGTCAGTAAAGGTACATTATGGAAATTTAGAGTTGCATAAAAGATAGATTTGTGGTAATTATAATCTCTGGTGATGTTTGAAAACAATGATTTTTTATGTTTAATTGACATTTGCTGGAAAAGTGGCAAAACCAGAACACGTTTCACAGTACCACATATTTTATCGGATCACTCAGTTTCCTCTGTTTCACTTTTTTTTTTAATAACAGGAAGACAGATGATGAATAGCACTTCCCTGAAACGACCCAGAGAAACTTTTTCCCTACTCTCTAAAGTATACAAGTTGCTTGAATATGACTAAGTCTATTCAAATATATCTTATTTAAAATTGAAATGTTGTGCGGACTACGGTGTTGTCTCAGAAGCACATATGAATCACTCTTACGTTATATAAAATCAGTGTTTTATATACGTGTAACACTACAAAGTCTGATTTTCCTTTAAGGAAAATTTAGTAATTGGAACACTAACAACTCTGTCTCCAAAGTTCTCAGTCCGTTATTTTTGCATTTCCAGCGCAGGCTGCACAGAAGTGAAACAACCAGCGGCAAGTGAACACGAAGCCTTAATTTTCATCAAGACAATAAATGCAGCACATAAACGACACCTACTTGATGTGAGGTGAGGGTGACCAGAAAACCCCCAGCCAGCCCCCTACTCTGGGTGTGAGGAGCAGCGCAGAGCAGGGCTGCTCTTGCTCTCCATAGCCCTTAATGGAGCAGCATTGAGAGTGAGGACAAAGAACAGAGAGGGTACAGCTCCTGGAGTCCGCAAGGTAGTTTACTCCCCACAGAAGCTCAGGGACAAAGACCCAAAACCAGCACTTTGCATAGTCTTTTAAACAGGGGAGGTACAAGAGGTGGGTACAATTCTTCAGCCAATAGAGATTGTATGTGGGAAGAGCTAGAGGAGGAGCTTACAGAACTAAAACCAATGGGGGAAAGCAAGGGGAGGACACAGCCTGAGGGAACCAGTTGGGCGTTGAGAAACATGGAAACTTCTAGACCCGAAGGTGGGGTCGGCTGTGGATTGACAACATTAGGAGGCAGGGTCAGGGAGGAGTTTAGGCAGGGGGCTGTGACAAAAAGGACTGACTGGGAACTTTCTAGAACAAAAGGCAGGCATCAGGGAGGACTGACATTCAGGTAAGTGGAGAAAAAGGCAGTTTGGGTAGTGATAGACAATTTGGAGAGGGAGAGGAAACTTGGAATAAACCAACAGGCTGGGGAAATTGGAACAGACCATTTAAAAGGTTAACATTAAAGAAAATCACACCACCACACCTACTGAAACTACCTAGTCTGTTGGGCTGGGAAGGTCACTTCCTACGCCACAAATGAGGAATGCCCAGAGCAGTGCACCATAGTGTGCCACACAAAATTCTTTGGTCTCCTTTTGCATGTATCGTTCCATCCATAGATGCCAATATCCTTTGTTATAGTTGTGAGAACATAAGTACCCAGTAGGTTGATTAAGTTTTTAGTAGGACTAGTGGCATATATATCTCACATATGACAAACAACACGTAATAATTCACTTTTATATCAGAACTTTGTTTTTAACCTCTAGTCCTCAGGCCTAAAACACTAGCAGGCTGGTCTATAAGGAATTGAGAAATACAAGCCTGGGCTTAAATTTAATAGACTTACATTAAAACTTCCACTGGGAAGTGTTTCTGTGTCCACAGATTAAATGAAAGCTTCATAATGACTGGTCTGCTCAGGTAAAAACACAACAAATAAAATCACAAGTGTAAAACAAAACCAGGGTTGCACAAAGGGATATAAAATGCTGTTCCTATGACAAATGACAGATTCAAGGGCCTGATGTTTGATATTTACATGTACTTTTTGTATAGCACCAACTAGACTGCCTCATAATTAAAGACAACTCCCATGAGGTAGAAAGTAATTGCTCATTTGTAAATGAGGTACTTCTGGATCAAGAAGTGATTAAAATATTTATATTGCACAGCTTGTTCAATTCACTCATATAATCAGATTAATTTACTTTAATTCACCATGCATCAACATTTACATGGTTTTTCTCAAAAAATAGTACTTGAAATAAAATAACTTTTTATTACCTATTTTGCAGCTTAATAATATCAGTGTGTCCGGGGTGGATAGATGGCTACTGCCTCATTAGCATTTGTTATTTACTCTATAAGCATTATGTTGTGTACTGGACATGAAAAATTTATAGGTACTTATGATGAAATAAATTTCAATCTGGAATCTTCAGAGAATATGGTTTGAATTAATGAAGATTCACTAATAACAAGTATGTATTATTATGTGAGTCCTGAGGAAAATACGCCTTTTTTTTTTCTTCTTTTATCAAATCAAAGTGTTCATATCTGAAGGCTTTGTAAAACCTGATATTCTTCTCTGACCTTTATTCATAAACTAAAATCTCTGTTCTGTTATGATTTCTGTTGCTTTCTTTGCCAAAGCATTTAAGACAATAAATTAACTGGAACAAATCTAAAAACCTACTTTATGCCTGGAAGTCCTCTCAACACTTTTATAGACATGTAAACTTTATACATATACATATATATATGCATGTACGTATACATATACATGTACATATATATGGATAAGCATGCAAATAATGTGCATTGTATTTGTCAGTGTCAGGGCCTGTAAATACATTTTTTATGATACAAAGTGCCCAGATTCCCAAGGTGGGGCTTCTACAAGTGTCATTAAAGTGTCTGACAAAATCTGTAGTACACACATTTCCTCTGCACGATGAACAGATCTGCCTGAAGTGGAACTTCAGAGGAGCTTTAAAGCCTGCTCAAGAGGATGGGTAAAGGTTCTGATTTTATCTAACTGGTTCAGTATAAATCAGGCATGTTTATCCAGCTTTGCTGTAACAACAAGGTAGATACAACCACTACTAAAGGTACTGACAATGGCAGTACTGAGGAACCCAACCAGATCTGGGAGCTTTGCATCATTAACTATCTTTCAACACTATGTTCCATGTGGACATACATGCAAAAGCAGTGAAAAAGGCATTTTGGGCAAGCAGAAGGCACTTTGTATTCTGATGTACCCTATCCTTGTTCCTATGGAGGAAAGTACTATCAATACATGAATCATGGAAGAGGAGAGTATTTAGTCTGTGGTTATAGGACAAACGAGTATATCAAGGTTTAGACTTCTTGCAGACTCAATAAGTTGATTAAAAAAAGATATATATGTATATAAAGGCTCTGGCTTTAAATTGACAAGATAATTTCCAAAAACCTTTATTGACCATCAGATGATACTGAGACTTAATGCCTCCAGTTAGAAGAAATTATTTTTGCTAATATCCAAGCTACTACTGAAAAATTATTAAAAGAAATAAAAATATATACTTAATAAAGATTAAAAAATACATATTTCTAGTGTCAAAAAAGTTGTTTTTAAACAAAGGCTCTAGTCTACGTTATTTATCATGTGCACATTCAATGTGATCTATAGAGATGCAATGGCTGACTGACACAACTCTGGAACTTATCAAAAAATATCTCCTATGTTTTATTGCATCTATTTTACACTCCAATTTCTCAGAGATTTTATGACACATTTTTTGGTTAAATTACATTGAAACTTCATTTATATTTCCTCTTAGCCAGATGTTCATCAATATTTTCACTGGAGCCACATCAGATGATTCCAATGATTGTATTATTACTGGAACCTAACTTCTCACAATGCCAATAGAACATCTTAATAGGAACCCACATGGGCTAAGCTAATGAAAATGGCATGTCTCTTTTATCCTTTTTATCAGTAAAAATAGTTTTTCAAGGTATGATTATACTTGAAATGCAACACAGTTATGTCAATATAAATTTTTGAGACAAACATTTTGTGCTATATCTTTCTGCAAGATAAAGAAATCCTGAAGAAAGTGATCATACTAATAAATCATTATTACTTCAACTTTGGCTTTCAGAAATCTGCTTGCTCAGTTAGCAGCTTTTCAAACATGTTGCCAAAAGATCTGACTCGCAAGTCAGAGATTACAACCTGCAAGAAACCTGTGGATATGTTTGTCCTTGATTTGCATATCAAATGGTCCATAAACTGGCTAACCTGCTAACCAAGACTAAGAAAGAGAGCAAGTGTACTGGGGATTAATTAGTATTAATTAATTAGTATTAATTAATTAATTAGTGTGAGTGAACAAGAAGTCTATAATTTTTTTTTCCTTCAATCAGTAGAAAATGTGATACATGGAATTTCGAATTCTTGGTTTTACAGACCTTTCCTGCAGTTTGGATAAACAAACCTCAAAGTAACAATAGTTTTGTGAAGTGGTTTTAAAGTAAATGTTAAATGAAATCTCTGAGTTATAGTATTTATTTGCCTTCTCTTTCAATGCAGATGGATGATGTTCAGTGGATAGCTTAGGGCAGGGCATCTTCACTGAGTCTTGTTGCCATCAGGAAAGGAACAAACTGTTAAGTTCAGTTCTGTCAGACACAGGCTGCCTACAGTGTCTGCCTGCCTAAAAGACAATAAAACAGACACTTCTTCAGTATCAGACTAAATGATACCTCCTAAGAGACTTTGTTGTGGTTTGTTAAAAAATAGAGGAAAAAAAAATAGCTTAGAGGAAGATACTTGCCAAAACAAAGCCTACCATGTCTCTCTGACCAGCAAAGGGCCTTTATGGTCACTGTTAGCATTTTCACCTCTAGGCGTAGTTCTTAGACTTGTGGCATAAAAAACTAAAAAAAAAAAAAAAAAAAAAAAAAA
>VWZU01007873.1:725761-806590 GCA_013397095.1 Sterrhoptilus dennistouni
AAAAAAAAAAAGGTCCATAAACAAATGTTATGAGACCTCAGTGAGAAACAATCTCTCTCTGGAAAGAATTATAAGGGAATTTGAAACTACAAAACAGAAATTATAGTAAATAAAGACATGTTTTTTCTACAAAGAAAAGTATAAAGAAAGAAAGAAAGTCTTTTTTTCTATGCTTTGCAGTAATTAAGGCTGAAGTTAGTTCTCTAAAGATTTACCCATACTGAGTCTCTTTCCTAGGGAGTTTTGCTTGTTATAGTTAACTGTGCCTATGATCGTTGGTTTTGTTACCTCCTGCTACTAATCCTTAACAAAAATAACAGCAGAAACTTGTCCACAGAAGAGCAGCCACAAGCTGATTTCCTCTTTTTCATGTTTCAGAAAAAAATAAACAAACTAAAAATATCTCATAAATGTCTATGTATAATAACCTTTATAGGAGATAGATCTTTTCCTATAAAGCCAAAACGGGAAGTTCTTCTAAGTATAATTCTAAACCCTTGTGCAACTTCTTGGACAAAGTCTCATGCAAACATGGTTTTCACATTTATTTATAGAATCTGCATTGTTCTGATCAGGAAACAGGATTTTTATAGAATCATGGAACTACAGAAAATTCGGATGGGAAGGGAGTTTTTGAGCTCCTGCTCAGAGCAGGGCCAGATCTGAGTTCAGATCTGGTTGCTCAGGGCTTTGTCCCAGTGGATGTTGAAAACCCCCAGAACTGCAGTCTCTTTGGGCAGCCTGACCCACTACTCAGCTCTCCTCAAGGAGAAGAAATTTCCCTTTGTATCCAACATGAACGTCTCTTGACTCAGTTTGTGGCCATTATCCCTCTTCCTCCCACCACACAGTTGAGAAAGGTCAGGCTCCATCTCCTTGATAACATCTCTGAAAGGATTTGGGAGGCTGCTCTTAGAACCATGCTTGCCTCAGGTCTTGTCTCTCAGCATGATCACACAGGGCAAGTTCTTCCACTGTCTTTACCCTGAGGATCCTCTTCTGAATGCACTCTCATTTGTTGATGTCTTTCTTCTTATCAGAGGACAAAAACTGAACAAAGTGTTGTGGATTTGGTCTAATGAGTGGAGGATAAATTGATGCCTGTATCTCCTGGCCATGGTCCTGTTCATATAGATCAGAGAGCTGTTGCCCCCCTTTCCTGGCTCAGGTTCATCTTGCTGCTCACCACAGATTTCCCAGAGCTGCTCCCAGCCTCCTGTTTCTATGCAACCCGTTGCCAATACAGAAACTCTTCTGCCCCAGGACTAGCACTTCATGCTTGTCCTTGATCAAATTCACAAGATTCCTATAAATCCATTCCTCCAGCTTGTCCAGGCCTCTTTGGATGTGTCCCTACCCCCAAGCATATGCACTTGTCTCCCCTGAATTTGGTTTTATCTACACATTTGATGAGCGTGCGCTCCGCTGCATCCTCCAATTCACCAATAATATCAGGCACAGCATCACCAGCCAGGCAAGGGAGGAGATTGTCCTGTTCTGCTCTGCACTGGCACAGCCTCACCTCAAGTGCTGGGGGCAGTTCTGGGTGCCACAATATAAAAAAGATACAAAGCTATTCAACAGCATCTAAGGGCTACAAACACAGCAAAGGGTCTGGAGGGGAACCCATTTGAGGAGCAGTTGAGGTCACTTGGTCTGTTCAGCCTGAAGAAGAGGAGATTGAGGGGATACCTCATTGCTGTCAAAACTTCCTGGTGAGAGGAAGAGGAGGGACAGGCACCGATCTCTGCACTGTGGTCGCCAGTGACAGAACCTGAGGGAATGGCCTGCAGCTGTGTCAGTGGAGGTTTTGGTAGGATATTAGGAATTTTTTTTTCACCCTGAGTGTGTTTGGGCACTGGAATGAGCTCCCCAAGGAAGTGGTCACAGCCCCAAGCCTGATAGAGCTCAAGAAGTGTTTGAAAAATACTTTTGGGCAAGAGTGTGACTTTTGGGGTCATCCTGTCATAAATGTTTAAAATTAGACCTTTTTAGTTATAAGGGTATAGATATGTATCTTATAAGTTTCATTTCCATTTGTAACTTTGTATGGGTTTGTCACAAATGTTTATGTATCCTATAAGTTTCCTTTCCATTCACAACTTTGTACTGGTTGTTACTGTGAGTTTTGTATAGTTGTGATTGCAAGTTTGTATAATTGTCACTACAAGTTCTGAATAGTTAGGAGTGTTAGAAGTTACAGCTGAAGGGTTGTTAGAGTATTTACATTGCTGATGCCAGAGAGAGAGAGAAAGAGAAAGCGGGGATCTTTCTTCCTCCACCGAAGGCTCCAAATCAGAACATCACTCCAAGTCATGATTGGTGAACACAATGGACCAATCATTCAAAGGTAGGAAAAAATGATTGGTCCAGAGGAGCTCCTGTTAAGGACTAATAGAACCCTGGAGAATGAGCCAATCTCATCGAGGATCCTGATCCACAAATCAAGAAGAGGATGGAAGATATAAAGAGAGATGGATGGACTGAGGGGGGCCTTTTCCCTGAGGGATACTGTTTCCTAAAGTACGTGTATAGTACTATGCACGTTTTGTTACTCTGGCTTGTCTTAAAGGGTTCTGGACTAGCCTGACCCTTTTGCTGTTCCAGTAGTCATTTTGTTTCAATAAACGATTGGCCATTTTTTTTTTCACCAGTACTGAATCTATGGCCTCATTTATAACAACTCTGTGCAGGAGTTGGGCTTTGATGACCCCTGAGGGTCCCTTCCATCTCTGGCTATCCTATGATTTTATGAGTGATCTCATTACTTTTGTCACAGAGGGAGAGACTCCTGTTGTTACAATTAGATGCAGCTTCAAATTAAGCTGCTAGAGTCCACATAACCTTCATGTTACAGTTGGGGGTTTTCAAATTATAAGCACAGAATTTCTTGTCTCATTTTTATGTGAAGTTTATGAAGTTTATGTTTTGCATATTATTCTTGCTTGACATGAGTAGTAAAAAGACTGCAGCTCCATTTTTTTTTTCAGCACTCTCTGTTTATGTAGAGACAGTTGTAAATATTTTAAGCATCTGTTAATTTATACGTTCATGAATTAATGGGAATAACTTTAATAAGATGTTTTTCTCAGATTTTCTGCTGAGGCTACCATATCACTGAGAATAGAATTTTTGTGATAGATACATTCCCAATCCTTTCTTTCCAGAGATGTGAAGAGTCAAGGAATACTAAATTTTAGTGCAGATTTCAGCTGTCAGTGATAAATACTAATTTCTCACACCTTCTTTAACAATATCTTTTTTCTTAATGAGATTTCCAATTTGGTGTCTTCTTTTTCTACCCATGGAGTATTTAGAACTGACCCAGATAAAACATATGGATGCATTTCTTTCCTTTGTATTGCTTTTTCCCCCAAGACTGCATTCCACACATATGCATGTGCATATCTCAACAGTAATAAACACATAACTAGAGATTAATCTTGCACCTCAACTCTCTGAACAACTCCAGTTCATCAATGAGCTGGAAATAGTATCTATGTTCCTTATGTAAAGAAGCCTGGTTTTTATTAATTAATTCATTGGTGAAAACTGAATGCTTGGAGGAAAATCAGTTCCTATAGACACAGATTGTTGATCCCAGAAGGTAAAATTATATTTAACACTGGGAAGAGAAAGATTGTTGGTTTCTGTTGGAGGTACTGGTTTTGGTACATTCTTTATCACTGTACTTAATGAAAAATATATCAGACTTAATCTGGAGTTCAAAAAGAAAATCCATGCACACACACAAACATGCAAATGAAAAAATAAAAACCTTGGAGTAAGTTAAAAATTATAAAGTTTCCCAGTAGTAACAAGAGTCTTCTGGAAAGAGATCTTCAGATTTCTCTAGGGTCTTCTAGTTGCCAAAGACACACATAATATTTTCTCATTATTATCTCTTTAGTACAGAGGCAAGAAAGTATCATGTTCTTTGCAGTCACATAAAAAAGTGGTATTTTGAGCAAATAATTTAGATCAGTAAAATGAAAGAAAGAAGGATGGAGAGTTTAAGTGATGCACGATTATCAAAGTGAAAGGGCTATGAACATAACTGTCACGATTCTTAAAAAAAAGCTTGTGAAAATTGATTTAAGGAGGGAAGGAGGAATGAAGAATAAGAAAAACAGAATTCTTGAGCATATGTGCTTCTGCATTACACCTGGTCATGCTTAATCTGCATTGTTTCACATTCATCAAAACAAGACAAGCAGGTGCAAAATGTGGACTATTATTTGGGCATCTTGTTGATTCAGTCGAATCATCAGTTTTACAGGCAGTAAACAAAACATTTTCTATAAAACTCTACCACCGGCAAAATAGTATATTTTTCATTTGAATTCCCAAATGTAGACAAGAGATGTCATCCCAGCTGTTCTTTCCCTACTTTAGCTTTCAAAAATACAGACTTTTAGTGCCATAAATGGAGGAGTACATTTTTCAAAACATTTTTTTAAAACACATTGCTGCTCTCTTCAATTATTATTACTAAATGGGACTTTCAAAAGCCTCCAGGGAAGTTAGAACAATAGCTCCAGAGAGGTTTAAAGAAAGCAGTACATATCTTTTAACTCTTTCTACGTTAAAGGGAGTTTATGATTAAATATATGGTTATGGGAAGTCCCTTAAATCACATTGTTGAGTGACTCACTCTTACTCATAGAATAAAGCAATGTAACTGAATTCTGAGTTCTAAAATCGTATTTTGTTGTCTTGCAGACATTTATTGTCTTCTGTCCTTTACTCTGATTTCTCTGTCTGTAAAAGGAAGATGATAGGTAGCTGTTGTGTATCTCACTGGCATACAGAGACTTTTAATTGCATTTAGATTACTTAATCACTGAAAATGGGGCTGAAACTGCCATTGGTGTTAGTGACTGGAATATGCATGGAAAGTGTATTTCTTGGGGTTTGAGAAGACATTATGGAGCATTCCAATCAGTCTTCTGTTTTAGCCTGTAAAAAATAGCTCTGTCTTATCTACTTTTTGAAACCTCAAAAAGTAGTCTGATCTATTATTTAGCTGTCCTTGCAAGCAGTTATTTTCCCCCCAGTTTCTAAAAATAATAATTCCTTCAATAAGTCAACTTAATTATATTTTGATGATGAGAAAAATTTTTTGTATTTACAAATACTTCATAAACACGACAGTTTACTATATGAAGATTAATATTGTGTTTCCTCTAACCTTACCTATTTCCATCTCTCCTGTTTCTGTCATCCTAGGAAGAATTCCTTGTAAGTAAACATATCTATTAAAAATGTTGACATGGTAATTCTAAGGCAAAAAACTAATAAAAAAATATTATTTTTCTGTCTTAAAAATGGACTTCATGATATTTGTCATATCTGCTGCTAAGTAATTTTGGCTCAAATACCATATTTGAATAGATAAAACACCAAGATCAGTTATTTCCCCTCTCCTAACAGGATTTTCCTGCCTGTTTTAAATTTGGTATTTGCTGGGGACAGAAGACCAGGTTGACTTAAAAGATATAATACTTTACCCTTATTGAATTTCATTTTGAGGCCACATCCTCATTTGTAAAATCCTCTTTTAATTCAAAACTTATCCTTCTCAAGCACTTCCATCTGCCCTACTACATAAGAAAATTCTTTATTTGATTACCATAGCCTTTAATACAAATTCTGTGTAATTCCAGATCTGAAACATATCTCTGAGGGTTCACACAGTAAATCCTCTCAGTTTTAGAAGTCTTTGCTGAATTACAGGGAAGTTTTGTTGGAAAGCAGAGACTTGTTAAAGCCAAGGAAACACTGTATGGACATCCCCAATAAGGGTATTTATATATATATATATATATACAGAGCAATATACGACTGCACTGTATGTGCAAAAATCCACAGATTTGCAGAATTTGAGAGAAGATTACTGTGATTTCAGATCAAAACCTGGGAAAAAAACCCCAAAATCTGAAGGGAGGGCTTTTGGGCTACATCAGCACCATCGTGCTGGTTTTGGCTCAGGTAATTTTCCTCACAGTAGATGGTATGGGGCTGTGTTTTCGTTTTGTTCTGAGAACAGGGTTGTTTTTAGTTACTTACTGCTGAGCAGCACTTACAGAATTAAGAATTAAGGCCTTTTCTGTCTCTGGTGCTGCCCCACCAGCAGGTGGGCAGGGGGTGCACAAGGAGCTGGGAGGGGGCACAGCTGGGACAGCTGTACCCCAACTGACCAAAGGGACAGTCCATACCATATGGCATCAGGTTTAACACATAGATCTGGAGGAAGAAAATTAAGAAAAAGGAAGGGGAGAATATTCAGGATGCTGTTTGTCTTCCCTAGTCACCATTACAGGTTATGGAGTCCTTTTTTCCTGGGAATGTCTGAACCCCTGCCTGCACAGGGGGAGTGGTGAATGGACTCTTCATTTTGCTTTGCTTGTGTATACAGCTTTTGCTTTACCTATTAAATGGTCTTTATTAGAAAACATTAATTTTCTCACTTTTCTCTTCTGGTTCTATCCCCCATCTCACCAGGGGGTATGAGTAAGTGGCCATGTGGGGCTTAGTTCTTGGCTGGGTTTAAAACACTCTTATCCACACAAGCTGCATGCAACTCACTGGTAAGACAATTCCTAAAATACAATAAACATCCAAAGAGACCTAGTAAGGACAAGGAAAGGAAAGACACCTCAGTCTCTCACTGATGTGAGAAAGAGGAGAAAACTCCTATGGTTTGGAAGCATGTGCCAGATGAAGTATGTTCCTTTGAAATAAACTCTTCAGCCTGATAGACAGCAACAGAATAAAAACCAGACTGGGCAAATCAGGGAAAGGCAATACAACATATATTGGTGGTAGCCATCTAGCAGTGTTCTATCAGAAAACACAAGCAGAACATAGTACATAACGCAGTATAAGAGCCACTTTAAGAGCCACTTTATTTCAATAAAATGAAAAAAAGCTACAGATATCTTGAGTTGTACTTCTAATATGTAAGGGCAACAGAAAAGTTGTGACTGGGAACAAAAAAAGAGTATGTTTTAGACCAGTTTGTAAAAGCAATTATATCAATTTTCAGTGGGAAAAAAAAAATTGAAACTGATACATTTTAATACATAGGGTTTTTTTCCCTCTAAGTCCTATTACACAGTTTTACTCAGTTTTATTTGTCTTTGGAAATAACAGAATCACACATGATAAGTAGTAAATATTTGCAGGTTTGAGCTTTTTGACAAACACAGGAAAATTGTTCTCTGTTTTGAAACAATGAAAGCTAATTAATCATAAGAAATTTTTTTTTTACAATAAACTGCATCTTATAGGAAAAAAAACAAGGGTGAAAAGCTAAAGAAAATGTGCTTGAAGAATACCCAGATAGATGACCTTTAAGAACGTATTATGGGGAGCATGTGTTTTAGTATGAAGCATTGTTCAATTTTCTTACAACTCCTTTAGTGTCTTACCTGATCAATCAGAGATATGTTTGGTAGGCCACTGACAAGTTTAATACTTCTTGTGTTTATGTCTCATGCTAAGCATCCTCAGTGAAACTGCAATTAAAAAACAAATTAAGGAGGCCAAAATCCAAGTCCACAAAGATGGCATGTAAGATCTTATTTAAATATGTCTAATTCCTCTTGAGAAACACTGAGACATGATTACCATGACAATGAGAATTGTCACTTTTATTTTCAATTGATATATGATAAGGTCTCTGTAGTGGAATGACATTTGATACAAATATTTCTAGGAGTCTAGCCATTTCAGCACAGCATAGCTAAAGCAAATTAGTTCACACAAAACCTTTTCTCCAACATGGCATTACAGTTCCCAAGATAGCTCAGTGTCTTCTAGGTAAGACATTTCTGTGCCGCACACCATCTATTAGAGAATCGTGATAGCACAAGCTAAGAAAATAAAGACAAACCATAAAAAGTATAAATTGTATATTTCAAATATTCTGAATATCTCCGTGAAACTTATTATGTGTTGTTTAATAAAAAAAAAAATACCACTGTGTTTTGAAAGACTTTTTTTTTTCTTTTTAATTAATTCCAAATCCAGGAATATTTATTTGAGAAATACAGCTGTGTGAAAGTTTTGATTTGGAGGAAAAGTGGAAGATTACATGTTGCATAAATGAAGGAACTGACTCCTTTTCCAAAAAGAGTAGTACCACCCATTTATTTTTTCTCTTGTTAATGTTTCATTTGTTGCACAAAGTATCCACATGCATACATAATTTCACAAGTAGAGACTGTCTTTTACCCATCTTCTTAATTTTTTAAGGATTGAGAAAGGAATTTACTTTGTTTCTCAGGCTTCTTTTTCTCTGAAAATTAACAGCAACATCTGTAATACTTCTGAAATACAATTCTGCCAAACATCAAAATTTCACTGTTGTTTGGAAACTTGAACTTGAAGGCTAGTTTTCTGCCCAGTCTTTTGAACTTTCATGACTCTCCTGTCCGTTGAACCAGCCATTGCACATACCTGTCTACATTACTTTCCTATTCAAATTACTTTGTAGAGCTGTTTATAAAAATGGATTTTTGAAAAGTCCCCACGTCCAGCTGGGCTTACTCTGATTTTCTTCTCTGCTTGCCTTATGCACAAAGATACTGAGAAAATGGTACTTATAACTTGGTTGACACAGACTAGTCATACTAATATCTTATTATTTTAGGGGATGTTAGGGATCCTAGTAGGAACACTTAAATGCAGAACAATTCAGAAAAGAAATAAAAGTTGAAATAAAAGAAATAAAGAAGATAGCACAACTGTTAAAAAGCCTTCTATAAAACATCCAATCTGCAGCTTTCATATCATCCATTCAGCTGTCCGTATCAGAAATCCATAACGCAGCCTTGCTTTTCAGCCCCTAACTTAAGTTACACTCACCTGGGAAAAGATAAGGAGTCTCCAACATGGAGTTTCTAGGCAATTTCAGAAGAATTATCTCACTGTCTCTCACAATGGTACACCTTTCTCTTGTGAATTTACTTCATGGCTAGTTGTGAAGGATGATAGACTGAGCTAGTGTGCATCACTGCTAGCTTTGTTGGGCCCTTGACTCTTTGTCTTTTTCTCCTGTGACATATCAGTTCCTCACCATCAATTAGGCAATGTAGGCAGGGTGATGAAAAGAATGTGGAGGTAATGTAATGGGAGAAAAAAAGCCAATGAAATTTTGAATGTATCCTTACATGCATCATGTAATGTAGAAACTGACTATTGTCCTCTAAAGGCATAGTTAAATAGTTTAACTAGATGTATTGGCAGACTTCACATTAGAAGGACATAGAGCAATTGGTTATTAGCATACCCCACAAAGAGGAAGAAGTGAGAAACTTGATCTGAAATTCTTTTCTAACATTCTTAGCTCATAATATGAAATCCTAACACTTCATCTGTCTAGTTGACAAGGTGGTGTTAGGTCAGAAGTTGGACTCAATGATCTCAAGGTCTTTTCCAACCTAGATAATTCTGTGATTCTGGGATCATGAACTCAAACATTTAATCCCAGTTATTAACAACTCTAGTAATAGCCTGTGAAATGACAAATTGTCAGCCTCTTACAAGTTTGGAAGAGAGAGTTATCCTGTTGATCCAGAATAGTAAAATACAAAAGAAACAGTAGCATTTCCCATAGAAAGGTGATTTAAGCTTAAGTGTTCATTCATGCTGTCCTTTAGTCAAGGTTTATTTGCAAATATTTGAGTCATCCTTCTAATATGCAATAATATATTCAAAATGCAAGTATAAAATTATACACTGTCCGTGTAAATTGTCCAGCTACAAGAAGTTGGGACCATGTGTCATGATGCATAAAGCATGTCTATGGTAGTCTAAAGAGTAGGTATATTTTCACTTGGGAAGACATTTGTTTTCAAAAACATAGATTAAAGAAAAATCATTAAAAACTTGGCTGTTCTTTCACAAGAAGAATAGTATATTGCTTTGAAAAAAAAAATCCCTAAAAGAGGAAGGGATTGTAGGTTGAATATACACATTAGGACATTATGAAGGGGTTTGTAAGAGAAAATTAAATAGAAAAATAAACAAAAGTAAAAATCTAGCACATGAAGACATCTGGACTGAATATGTCATGAAGTCTTATTACAGAGAGAACTGAGGATTTAGAAGAACCAGGATGGGATGATCAGGAAGGCAGTAGAAAAGAAGAGCATGAAGGACAAACACAGTCTTAGGCTTGTACCAGAGCATATAGTGCTAATTAGAAATTTAAAAAAAATAAAAAATGCAAATAGTTGACTGTAAAACAATTACAAATATTTCACTGTATTACATGCTCCCTGAAATATGTTTCTGTTGTAGTATTTGCAGTAAAAGGCCATGATGAAATCTCCTCCAGAATTTCCAGACCTATTTAGTTATGTCCAGAAAAAATTAATTCAGAATGGAAGAGGTTCTGGTAAGAACAAGCAAATTCAACTATCAAGTAGAGCATATCTCTTGCAAGAAAATCTTGTAAAATATACGTGGATGAAAGATTCAATTATTTCTGATTATTGCCTCATGTTCGCTGACAATAATTTATTCAAACCATAGTAATAGTGATAGAAATTAAATAGCTATATAATAGCCTTTAAAAAAATAAACTAATTAGAACTACTTTTGGCCAGAAGACTGAGGGAAGGTAAGAGGAGACACAGCACTGGCTTTGAAATGCATCCAAAACAATTTCCTTTTTCCTCATAATCAGAAGTTATAAAAGCAGAGCTATTTTCCTTGTCGTGTTTTCTCCATCTTCCTTACTGCACAAAAAATATGATGGCCAATGTGTATTTTACCCCATTGAAGACTTCCTATTCCTGGGCATGTTTTATTATTCTATCACGGAATAAGAGAAAGAAGACCAAGGATTTTAGGGACACTGGGGATAAAAGGAAGGAGAAAAGAACATCTCTTTAAACTTTTAACAGTTAAGTAGGTAAAAGCTATCATTTGCTGTAAAGAAATAAACAAATTTTGGGATGATCTAACATTTCTTATTGAAAGACAGAGCTCTACTTTCTGTAAAAAAGATTTTTGATTAAGGTAAATGCCCAAGGCCCATCAAATTCAGTACAGTATGTCTTATTAATGGCCTCTAAGCCAACCCTCAGACAGCCATGAGTCTACAGCATTATCCAAGATGTATTTAAGAAAAAAAAATGCTTGACACTAGAGAAAAGGTTAGCACTACACTGCAGGGATTCTAAGTCTTAGTTTCATTAAGGAATTAAATTAGAGCAGAACTTTTACCCTTTCCTCCTCTCTCCATTACAAAAAGAAATGTTAACCTCAAACAGACTTGCTGCTCATCTTCAATATTTTGCAACCTTTTCTTCACAGCAAGGGCAAAGGCCTTTGCATTGATATTCTGAAGGAAATCTGCATGACATTGTTAGGAATGGGCAAATGATCTGAAAGTCCCTACACAGCCAATATAATTCTGATTAAAGCTTGGCATTTGTTTTCTTGCTCCTTGGAGCAGATAGCATGCTGCCTGGAATTAGAAATATGAAAGGCAGAGGAACTTCCTACTGTGCACAGAGAGTATTTTTTCCTCCTCACTTCCAAACTACAGCTAAGTTTGAATACTTTTTGCTGTTGTTTTCCAGGCAGATCATTAAAATAAGGTCAACCTTGTTTTCCATTTCAGAATGAGATTTGCTGTGTCTCACATATTTTCCTCCCGAATTACTGAGAAAGATCTTGCTCTACTACCTTCCTCACTGATACTTCACTTCTAGCATTTTAAAATCATGATTTAGCTCTTCAAGCAAAGACATGTATATAACTTTTGAGACAACCTTATATGTATAATAGGTGTATTTTAAATATCTATAGCAAATTCCTAGAATTTTGAAGGAATGTTCTTATTTGAGTATGCACATATTCACAAATATAGCATCAAATACATTTGTATCCACATTTTAAACACTGAGTTAATGAATTAATTAATATTCACTTAAATGCACCTGTTAAGAACAGTGAGTGCAGACTAGTTTTGTCCAAAATGATCTCTAAATTGTGCAGAAAATATTCAAGTGCAATATGAATTGGCTCAAAGTCAGTGGCAGAACCATCATTAATCTTCAAGAGTTCAGGATTTCGGTTTTTCTTTCCATTATATGTGTATATTATTCAAAATCAATTGCAGTTGACTTTTAACTTGTAACATATTTCAATGAAAACATTTATAGTACAATCTCAAAATAATCCATTGACAAAAATCACACAGTAAAACTTACAGAACTGCCGTAACTATTTTTGTAGCTCTTCATGAAAGTTACAAACAGTTTTTCAGGTAAGAAATGCTTGGTCATCACAATTTTTGTTTATTTATTTTTTCAGAATTTATAGATTTTAGATGTATCAATTCCTTTTCAACAATGTGGCAGAGTATCAGTGGATAAAATGGCAATGCTTTGTAGGTAGCAACAAAGCTGAACCGCTTTAGGAAAATGAGCACAGTAGTAGCCAGTCTCCAGAAAACTCATTAAATGGGATGGAGATGTTCCCAGATGATCTAGTTTTTTCTTGAACAGTCTCAGTCAAATGGTTTGGAACCTGGACCAATAGGTTCTCCTATTTCTCCTTGATAAAGGGGACAGTTGTTCCACTTATTTTGCCTCAAGGATCCAAAGCATGCACAAAATTTTAAAAAACTTAAACTATCCAGAGATAAATAATTGAGTGACGTTAATGAGCCTTCAGACAAAGCAGTGTGAAAAATCTAGTTTATATTAAGGATATGCTCCAGGTTAACTGTAAAAGGGAGGGACCACATCCCATCCATCTCTTTTTTCCCCTGGCTCTATTTCTTTTCTCTCTCTTCCTCCTGTCTTACTTTTTTGTTTTCTTTGTGTGCCCCAGCTCTGGACCCCTCATGTAGCAGGACCAACGCAGGACCTGGGGATTGGTAATACTGTGTGTTTTCTTCCCTTGCTTTGTCTGGACTAAGCACAGTGACCAAAATCTACCCCATATTCCATCCTGAACTTGGCTGTGGGACTGGAAAGCTTCTGTAGAGGTGTGTTGTGTGTCAGCACTTTTGGTTGTGTGTGGAGGTTCATGAGCCAGCACCTTTGAGGAGTGTATTGTGGGAGGTGAGAACTGTACTGTACAAAATTAAGAGCTCATAGCCAACACTTTTTGTGGAAATGTATTATAAGAAGGGCATGTTACCTTATGCATTTTGAGTCAAAACAATGAGCTGGTTGCCAAAATTATAGCAACTGTGCAATAAAAGCATAGGAGTTCCCTGACACGTCTTTGTTCTGCGTAAGGAGAAAATGAACATCACACCCCCAACCAGAGGGTTATGACATTCAGTCTCTCTTTTGTTTGTAAACTAGTTTTCTTACGTAGGGATTATGTCTCAGGAAACTTTTTTGACTATTTTCCACTGAGCGAAGTTTAGATTTTAAGTTTTGGTATTATTATTATTGTTACAGTTATGATTTTATCATAGATAAAAATACTTACTTTTACCTTGAGTTAGAGTGCTAAGTACAGTGTTTTTCTGTTCAGATAAGATTCCACATAAAGAAGGTTGTAGGCTGAATATACGCTAGGACATTATGAAGGAGGTTGTAAGAGAAAATTAAATAGAAAAGTAAACAAAAGAAAAAATCTAGTATGTGAAGACATCTGGACTGAATATATCATGAAGTCTTATTACTTATCCGCCTATACTTAGAAGCAACAATACCAAACTGAAAAACAGCCAAGAGTCCAGAAACAAGAAGTGACATACTTCTTTCTGACATTTTTGCAATGCACAAACTATTTCAGAGACTACTGTAATAATGTTTTGATCAAGGTAATGTGAGCTCAGAACATCTCATCTAAGCGAGCAAGAACTGAATGCTTATCAGACATTTCCTTTATTTGCAGTTTTTAAGAGGCAGTGCATTATGGTGGTCTAGTCCAAAATCTTACCTAATACAAACCTTCTTATGTTAAGGAAAGTTCCATCTCCAGGAATTAAATGGTCTTGTGCTTGTCCACATTTTCATACTTCTTGACAATTTTACTTTTTTCAATAAGGTTAATCCCAGTCTGTTGAATTATCTGTGACACCCTTTAAGACCATCTTCAGACCACCTAAACTGGAAATTTTTTTTCATTTTTTAATTTTTTTTTTTTACAGTTTACCTCTGGCTAGAGTCCCTTGGACCACTGAAACAAAATTCATGTTGAGATCAGTGACAAATCACGCCTCAGGGGTTGATGTTGAGACCTGTGTTTCACATCTTTGTCAGTGACATGGGCACTGGATTGAGTGAACCCTCAGCAAATTGGCCGATGACACCACACTGTGTGGAGCAGTTGGGATGCTGAAGGAAAAGAAGATCATCCAAAGAGACCAAGACAGGCTTGAGATGTGGGCCTGTGTGAACCCCATGAAGTTCACAAGACCAAGTTCAACATCCTGCACTAGGGTCAGGGCAATCCCAGGCACAGATAGAGGCTGGACAGAGAATGAATCAAGAGCAGCCCTGCCAAGAAGTTCTCAGTGGTGTTTATGGATGAGAGGTTGGACATGACCCAGCAATGTGCACTTGCAGCCCAGAAAACCAAACATGTCCTGGACCACATCCAAAGCAGCTTGGCCAGCATGACAAGGAAGGAGATTCTGCCCCTCTGGTCTACTCTGATGAAACCCCACCTGGAGTGCTGCATCCAGCTCTGGGGTCCCAGCACCGGAATGACATGGACCTATTGGAGCAAATCCAGAGGATGGTCAGAGAGATGATCAGAGGACTGGAGCACCTCTCTTATTAATACAGCCTGAGAGAACTCAAATTTTTCAAAGAGAAGGCTCCAGAGAGATCTTATAGCAGCCTTCCTGTTACTAAAAGAGGCTACAAGAGAGCTGGAGAGAGACCTTTTGCTAGGGCATGTAGTGATAGGGCAAGGAAGAATGCTTTCATCTGAAAGAGGCAGGTTCGGAGTAAATATTGGGAAGAAATTCTTTACTGTGAGAATGGTGAAGCACTGGAACAGATTGTCTGCAGAAGCTGTGGATATCCCATCCCTGGAAGTGTTCAAGGAAAGGTTGGATGGGGATTTGAGTTATATGGTCTAGTGGAAGATGTCCCTATCCATGGCAGAGGGATTGAAATTAGATGATCATTAATGCCCCTTGGAATCCAAACTGTTCTTTGGTTCTGATTCTACAAAACTACCCAATGACTGAATCCTCTGGAGAGCATTCAGACATGTCTTTGCTATATACCTGGTCATATGCCAAGCTTCTTATTGACTGCCATACTTACTCTGAATAACCATTAAAAAGAACAAAATAATTTCTTTCCCAGTACACTATCTGCTTACTGTCCCATTTTTCTTGATAGGACACAGCTAAAAAGGCAAAGAGGCTTATTGAAATAGACAATGAAGCTGAGAAGAAGGTTCTGTTTTTTTAGCTCTGGCATGACAGCTGCAAAGTTAATTAATTTACCAACCTATGTCTTGGTTCCCTTATATATGGTATCTAAGCTCTGTGTAAAATTGTCTTACCATTATGGGGGAAGAAAGGAGGGTGTTGAAATCTGCAGTTAAGCATTTGCTGTATTTTCCAGATCTATTTTCTTCTGAAAAAACTCATTTCTAATTATTATTTGAGAAATTTCTTAAAATTTCACAAAACAACCTAATTACCATCACTCAGTTGTTGTTTTTTACTAAGTGCTGAGAAATTTGATTTGCTAATATAATAAAAACACTATTTTTAAAACTTTTGTCTTTACAGGCAGAAATAAATTTTCTTTTCTGTCATTTAAAACAGAATTTAAAAATTAATTCCACATTTACTCTGATCACTTGAGTTTATTTTACTCCATTGAAATTTAAGAAAAACTTCCCACTAATTTTGTTGCGATTTCCTTAATACATCAATGGCACTTTTTCCTGACAACATTAGCAAGTGTGTAGTAATGATGACATTGTGTTTGCCAACTGAAGCCTTCAGAATCCTTTGTTGTCACCACGTACACAAGTGATTTACAAGATATTCTCGTGTAATAAACCAAACCATTGCCGTCTGCTTGGGAGACTGACAGGCTGGAAGATATTTTCTATAGCCATTGTGCTTAATAGAGACTGTTTCCTGAAAAAGCATGATTGAGGGAGGGTGAGTAAATTAAGAAAGCAATAGTCTTTTTTCCCTGAGTATCTTGATACATATAAATCTGCCCATTTCACCTGTAATAAATTGCAAATCATCTTTGAAGTAAACTAGGGGGAACTTTTCTACAAAGGGGAAGATTTCTGATATATACTTTATTAAGAAGTTTAACCTAGAAAGGGCTACTCGTAAAAAAATCCCCGATGGGATTAACATGAGTAAATTTCTAATGTCTCTTTTCTCTTGGAAGAAAATTTCAGAAAATATGATAAGACATCAGTATAATTAGTATCCACATAGTGAAATATATTGGCAGGGTCCATACATTTTATTCCTTTACTGGTACTGAGTTGGTCTAAAATGCACACAGGTTTCTCCTAAATGCTCTTTTCTGATTTTCTATTTTGGCTCTGTGTGTCATGGGTCCTCTACTGTAGTGGCATTAGTTACATGGTCATGACTTGTTAATAGGACATAAATCAGGAAATTTTCAACTCAACATAAAGAAGAGAAAAATAAAAAAAAAAATCCCTTGGATTTTCTTGGCTTCAACAGTAACAAAATATTCCACAAAATAGATATATAAGGCAGAAAACTGAGATTAATCAAGCTCCAGTAAGCTATAGACAACTTTTAATGCGTATGACTAAAATGCCAGGTAATAACTGATTTTTACCTCTGTCCCTTGCAATGGTATGTTTTGTGTGCTCACGTGATGACTTCATGAAAACACAACAGGAAAGAAACTTAATATCAATCACAATTAAATTAAAACAAAAGTAACAATACATTTTTTTCAGTCATAGCTCTCTGAAGTTTTTTTACTTCAGTCCTACAAGAAAGGAAAAATTAAAGAAAAAAGAGAAAAAAGTCAAGAGTCATATTAATTTTTATGAAATAACTTCCACAATGGTCAAAATGGTATTTCAATGCTTCAACTAAACTAACAGAATGACTGTAGCTGACAAAGAGCATTGTCTGTCTGCTTTCTAGAAGATGCATTATAAGTCTTGATGTGATTTTAGCCAAGTATAGGTACATAGAGACAATGTTCATCCACATCGTTTATGCAAAGAAAAGAAAACAGTATCTAACAGGAAAAAAAAGTCTCACATTATAGACATAAGGATATATTTCATAATTGTAAATGCCATAGCAACAACAATAACCCCCTGCTTTGAATGCTTTGTTCAAAATACATTTTTCATAAAAACTAAAATTTTGCTTGTTTTTCAGCATATAAAATCATTCTGCCAAGGAACAGGATTTCAGTTGAGAATGGTTGGATGTAGCCAGAAACATAGAAGTAGCCCCTCCAGGAAAGGGGACCAATGTCTCCTCTAAAGTACAGCTGATAAAAAATATAATTTGTCATGGAATTCTGGGTTTTATGGTTGATGTACACTATATTAATAGAGCTGAGGGTTAATCTTAAAAACTGATGTCACAACACTGGACAAGTACATCTCTTAGAGCAAATACTGCTGTGATGTAAGGTAAGGTAACTGAAACTGGATTTCAACATTTGCAAAAGGACAAGCCCATGATGCAACATCAAATCATGGTTTTATATCATTATTATCCCTGATCACTAGAGAAGAGAAGGCAGTATTTGTTGCTTTTGAACACCTCTAATTTTCTTCATAGTACTTGACATGAACCACATTAGTCTCACACTAATTCCATCATAGTTTACATCCTCTTCCTCTAACTCAATTTCTCAGGATTAACCCACCTCCAAAGAAAAGTAATTTTCCTATTTGCCTTCCTCTTATCTCACTGAAACCTTCATTAAATGAGCTTCCTGAAACATTAGGGACTGTTTTGGTAATAGGTTTAGTTATTTTTCCCTGAAGAAAAACAAATTCAGGAGCAGTTTTTGACAGGGAAGTGCTTATATCCAAAACCTAAAACCAATTTATAATTCTCATTTTAAAAAGTTCAAATATTCCTCTAGTAATTTTTTCATGCAATGAAAAAAATTATTATGGTTTTTCAAATGATGTTTAACAGTTCAACTACGCACTGTATCACATTTTCTTTCACTCCTTTCAGGAAAATTTACATTCCTCTTGAATTAATTGAAAAGGTTACTTCCACACTTTTCACGAAGTACACACACATATTCAAGAAGAGCACAATGTATGTGCAGCAACAATGGATGAGACACTAAGATATGTGGAGTCTTTTCCTGATTTAACTGTGCGTCATTCCTGACTGAATCAACTTTAATGTTGGAGCCTGAAGAACCAAATCTCTGGTTCTGAGCACTATAAACCTCTGGTAAGCTTTCATTTCCCTTTGAGCCTTGGGCATGGTGTTTAGTAACTCAAAAGCACTTTTTATAGCAGGAGGAAAATAGGTGAACTTTGTAAAAACGACCAGAAGATTGAATGAAAATAATAGTATCAGGAATTAATCTCCCACATGCTGTTCTCAGAAAAAAAGAAACCAAGGTAAAAGTAAGTTGATGCAAACCCAGTCTATTGGAAGGAGGGTGTATTTTGATCCTTGTGGCAGAACTCTACTCCCTATTAGCACTGAAGTGTCCTGGCAAATGTCAAAGAACAGCTCTGCCAGATGATATTTCAAATTATATAGGTAATGTCTAACAACTTATAACACTATGACATGACACAGGGAGTATATTATTAAAGATTCTCTGGTCATTGACAGCTTGAAAATAAATTTTACTGAGGTTTGTGATATCTTAATTTTATTTAAAAGATCACTAGAACAAATAAGCACCTTGCCAGATGTTCATTGTCAAAGCAATTGAGCTTTGTTTTGGCTGAGCTTTGCAGTTTTTGCAAGACAGCATAGAAGATGCCATCTCTTGCAGGGCAGCAGATGAAATCATGTGTTCAGCACAGAGGGAGCACAATTTACTGTAAATATTTTTTATCAGCCTCAGCAAAAACTTTGTTTCATAAAGGATAAAAAAAAGTCTTCCTTTGCAAACAAAGTTGTTAATAACTTTACATGATAAATGCTTGCTTTCCTCTAGACATTAAGCCATTTTTTGTGCAGGCTTTGCAGAAACTGTAAGCTGAGTTATAGAACAATTTTCCACATCTTTGATATAACAGCTATAAAGGAACCCTCAACAAGTACACAGAGCTGCAAGGGAGGAGCTAAGATGACCACTGTACACTTGGAAAACTCTATAGGTGATCTGGATGGAAAGAGGAAGGAGGATAAACCATTATGTCTATTTATTCTCCCTTACGACAATGGTAGGCTGTTTGGTTTATTTTCTTCATTCTTTTCTCCTGAGGTAAGGAGATGTGTGTGAAAGAAAATCATTAGAAAAGTAGACAGAAATCTATTCTGAATTAGGTATAAGAAGTCCAAAAATATTACTAAGAGCAGTAGAAAGTGAAAAAAATGTTTACACTCTACCTCTAGTCTATTCTTCTGGGAATGCAGTTCAACAGAATCAGAAAGTAAACTTCCCACAAAGAAAAAAAATAAGTCGTAAGATAGCATACATTTTGATTCTTTCCTTATTTTAAAACAATAAACAATAGTTTTCATTTAATTTTATATTTATGGTAACCCTTGTTTAGATTTCAGAAGTTATTATTTTATAAAGATGTTTTTAATTCATACTCTTTGCTACAAGTAATTTGTAAAATGTGGTGTTCAAGCCAGTAAGTGTGTATTTATGTATTAGAGTAGTTTTAGCTGCATTAATAAACTTGTTGACTGAAAATAGTAGATGGGAATTTTGGTGAAACTCCTCACAATAGGAAAGCTATTCACTTGCTTAAATATTTAGGTATTCAGCTTTCTGGCTATCTGAAATGTGCATTGAAACATTGAGATACATTGAAAGTAAATATCTACAGTGAGAAAAGAAATATATCTCCTGAAAACAAGCAAGCAAGCTAGCAAACAAACAAACCCATAGTTTTGAGAGAGACATTATTGAAAAAAAGGAAAGAAAATCCCATTGTTTCCTTTCATATTAATGTAACACATTGTGATTATTTATCTTTTTATATTTTTCATATGTTTTTTCTTGTATAATTGGAAATAAATACCCATGTTTAATACTTGTGTCAAGTGATCATCAAACATAGTCTGGATCCCACAGGTCTCTGAAGATCTTGTGTTTTGATACTTAAATAGTCCAAAATTAAAATCCATTTGAAGAAGCTGACATTGTATACCATCCTATTCTAGATTTGTTCCACATTTTCATAATTTGGCAAATTTACATCATATGCTGCAGCATTTCCTCTTAAACAGTGCTAAGAAGAACAAACTTCCAACCACAGAGAGGCTGATGATAAAATGCATGTGTATAGTATTTCTGAAGAAGACATGATGAATTTAAATACAAAAAATATTCAGACAGCCAGATGCTGAAGGGAATATACTGTACAGGGATTGGTCAAGAAAGAGAGCACAGAGGCTGGTTTTTTCCCCTCCAGACAGGCTCACTCTCTGTGCTGGTAGTGCTTCAATGACTTCACAGCCCACCAAAACTGACTGAATGGCTGCCTCTGGAAGCCTCAGCCTTATGGTCATATGAAGCTTCCTACTTAAAATATCAGGTCAAGTATTTATATGTATGGAAAAAAGAACTTTACTGGTAAGAAAATGCCTGTCAGAAGTAGAAGCTGCACTAACTTGAATTTGACCATCAGAATTTATATTTTTTTCCCATGTGGTGCAAGGTGGAATGCAGAGAAAAAACACATTCCAGGTGTTCCTGTAAAAGAGGGGGGAAAGCCTTATCAGAAAAAAACAAACAAACAAACAAACAAACAAACAAAAAAAGGTAAAGTGTGGGAGAGGTAATGGACAAGAAAGAATGAAAGCAACGGACAAAGAGAAAAGGACTTTATGTTCTTCCTTGAGACTGACAATGACGGAGATGCTACAAAAAGCACAGGAGCATTACAGAGTGCTGCAGAGGTATTTGTTGTTCTGTAAGATTAGAAATAGAAATAGCTCACTAGTCTGAGCCTGGGGGACACTTACATAAGACTTCAGTCTAAAAGTTGGCTCCTGTAAGATTTAAGAGCAAAGGGAGAAAATGAGTAATAAAGAAATATGTTGGGCTGTGTTGGGCTTTCTCCCATCCAAATGTTTTATAAATTTTGTTAATATCCTTTTTAAAAATTCATTTAAAAAATACAGAACTTGAAATATGTTTTGTACTGCTAACTGCTTACTGCACTTGGGAGATGAGGAGGAGATTACATGGGCTGTGATTGTGCCACAAAATGGGCTGTAACTGCTGCCCAAAAATCTTCTCCATGTGGCGACAGTACCTTTAGCCAGCTGGCAGAGCTTAGATCAGCTCCTGGCCTTCATTTCCCTGTCACAGAAACACGGCATAAATCCTTTCAGAAGAGGGAGCTTCTGTTGTTAGGGCTTTAATTACCGAGCTGAACCTCTGTGTTTAAAGCCGTCTACTGAAATAATTCCTCAAAACCTTGCCATTTGCTTACAAAGAAAACTATGAGGTAAAATAGAATCATCATGAGCTTCTTCCCCTCTCTCCCCCAGGCAATGTAAAAACATTCCTTGCCACTAGTTATGTCTTTTAAACAGTTTTGACAGAATTACTGGGGAATGAGAAACATTTTCATGTTTCATTCCAGCACGTTTAAGATGATTCTGTGTTTGTGATGTGTTCACAGGCACTGGTGGGGGAGCAGGCAGATCACGTCCATCCCTGACAGTTCAGTTGCTGTGAATGATACACTCCATGGATTTACATCACTTATTGGATCCGATTCTGCATGCATGTTTTAGGTCTAACATAGTGTTATGTTTTTAAATCTTAATTTTCTCATTTGCTTACAGATGTGAAAATAACTCTACCCTTTGGCTATTTTTCAGCTCTTGCTGCCATTTAGAATAGCCCTATTTTTCCCTTTATAAAAGTGCTTCACTCACTTCAAACATTACTGGGTGTATTTTATATAATCAAATGCCATAATTATGCAATAATTTTCCAATAGAGTAAGATTGTCTTTTCAGATAAAACCAAACTGCAGCAGTTTGGGGGAAGCAATCTTAATCTGTCTTCATACAAGAGCTGGGTTCAACACTTCTCTTTGAGTAGTGCTCTGGGACCTCAGAAAGACGTGCTCTTTCAGGTGGTGAAACTGAAAATTTACTTATAGCTCCATCCTAACAATCCTTTTCTACAAGATGCTAGACAATAGGCTGCCTTTTTCTTAGGCGTTTTGGGCTGAAATTCAGGAAGAATTTTTAATTTATGTTGCAGCTAAGTGACCTGGCCTTTACCCCAGGAGATCACTAAAGACATAGCAAAGAAATGATGGTCAGGTATTTTCACCTCTTATATCAGTGGAAGTTTTCTTTGTCCTTCGGGTAACTCTGTAACCTTGAAGCTGGTGCAGTTCTGAGATTTATTTAGAAGTTCAGAGCAGTCATGTAATCAAGGTGCCTTGTTACCACCTCTGAAATGGAGCACTTGAGATCTGGGCTCCTGAGGGCAGCTACACAGATATTACCTCATACTGCTCAGGGGGTGTCTATTTTTCCCTGCCTTGAGTTGTATGCTGCAATTTTCTGTTCTTGGTTTCCAAGCTAATTCTTGTTGGTGAGCAATTCAATGGAAAAAATGGATATTGTGCCTCAAAGAGTTCTGCAACTCTGTTTAAATTGCAATTAAGATACATATCTCCTAATTAAAGCTTTTGACCACTTAAATCAAAGGGATTTTAATTTAAAGTTTAAGGATTTTAATTTTTCATGTTCCATTCATTCATCAAAATGCAGTTTATAAATATTCTCATAAACATGTGCAAAAGGCTGTGCCTTTTCAGACTTTGGCACTGTGGCCCAATTTCTTTATGAACTTTGAAACAGACAACGTGTTTAAGGCTTCATTTAAAAAAAATGTTCTGTAGAATTAAGCCTTTTAAAGTTTTATTGGTGTCTCTGTTTGATATTAATTGTGTTTCATGTCCCCAGGTAATTTCACAAAGGGCACTTTAGAAAGGCAAATTCAGCTGATGGATGAATTTCTCTGCAGAGGTTTATTAACATTTTTGTCAATTTATCCCATTAAATACAGCAACATCCCTGGGTGGTAATGAAGTGCAATAGCAGCAGAGGCTTCACACAATGATGGCAAACAGATTCCAATAATTTTCTCAGTAGTATCTTCATAGCACAAGTGAAATGCTGATCTTTACAAGTATGTCTGCGTGAGTAAAAACCCCCACACAGATAAAATCCAAAATATATATTTATGAACATTAATTTGAAGTGAACATACCTCATTATGCCCCCAAACTTCAGTAGCAGCCTAGGGCATGGAATTAAAAGGAATTGACAGTATTGACAGCAATATTTCCTCTGGTAAAGCAAACATGCCAACAATTTGTGGAAATATATGTAGAGGCTGACAAACAAGACACGGGTAGCAGAAACTCGACTCTAAAATCTCACTTTATCTTAAGAAAGGGATAAAACACACAATCACCCCACCCTCTGATGCCCACAAATGCCAGTGCAATGGTTTCTCTTGATTTCAGCAGGCAATAGAATAGGATATCAGAAATAGATTGAAATTCAAATTTTGACTGCTAAATATTTACAACAATGAGACTATGAATAAGTTACATTTCTTCCTGGGGATTTTTCAGCAAACAGCTTCAAATAATTAATTTGAGGAATTGCAATTTATCTTTTTTCAGAAATATCTCAAAAAAAAGAAAAAAAATCACTGAATGAATAATTCACTGCAAACTACTCCCTCCTGTGACAGTGACTCCCCATTTCTCACATCACATTTTATTGACTTTTACTGCATTACCATGGTCTTTCCTATAACAAAAACACAAGTGCTCATAAGATTCTAAGAAATATTATGAATGCCACACTAAAGAATATATATAAAACTTGTATAAAAACTTTTTGAAACTTAAGTAATAGAAAGTATAATAAAATAAGGATAATGGAAAGAAAGTAAGTACTAAAAGGGTTTTGAAGAACTCTGCTAAAAAAAAGCTGGTCATAATATTAAATATTGCCATAAAAGAAATTAAAGTGTTACTGAAGTTTAAACTGTTAGGTTATTCGTAGTCAAAAAGTGGGAAATATATCTGCTGTTACATTGTAGAGGGGGGAAAAATTGCCTATGACATGGAAGAGAGAAGTAAATGATACATATTCTCTTCATATTATCACCTGTGCTTTGTGAATTTTTTCTACTTATCTACCCATATGCAGTAGAAATTGTTTGGCTTTTGATACTTAACATCTTAACAAGGCTATAGCTGCTCTCCATCTAATAACAGGCCTGTGCCTGCCTTCTGTATCATTATGATTTCCAACAAACAGTGGGCAAATTGAGTCTTTAAGAAATTCTTTCATATTTGCTTGTTTGTTTGCTTGCTTGCTTTAAACAGTGACAGACAAAACAGAAATGAGGTGGCTGGTGGTGAATGACATAAAATGAAGAAATGAGAAAGTCTGCCAAATACTGAAGCATCTTCAGTATTCACTTCTCCTTTTGAACACATATATCCACCCCTTCTCAGAAATATTAATGCATCAAAGAGTATCATTTTTCCTTGCTTTATTTTTTTTTCAGGTTGCCATGGAGTAAAAGACAGCTTAGTTTTCTAATTGGAAGTTTTCTCTACCAGAATGGAAAAAAAGCACTTGTTTCCATACATTAAAAAATCTGGTCCTGTTTTTGCATTTTTCTTGAGAATGAGTGATCAAATATGCTTTTTTTTTTTTTTTTTTTTTTTTTTTTTTTTTTTTTTTTTTTTTTTTTTTTTTTTTTTTTTTATATCTATTCTTCCAGGGTGAATCGTAGCCATAGATTTCTCCAATAAACCAGTGCTCATTCGTATATATCTTTGTTTCTCCTGGCTGCAAAGTAAATACTAGTTACTGAAAAGTAGTTGCTAGTGCTTTTCATTATCAGTTCAGAACTATGTTCAACAGATAATAAGCAAATCCATGTGGCTGTTATTTAAAAGAATATTTATATTTTGATGACTTTTCGAGGATTAATGGTTTATAATTTCATTAAGCTTTAACAAAATACCTTCCTGTTTTGTGTCTTAACAACAATTCACCAATCACAGAGTTCTCTCACATAAGATCTTACTTAACAAGCTATCAAGAGCCCCAAAATATGACAATTTTAGATAAGTTTTAAATATTGAAAGTTGAAAAAATATTTCCACTCTTGGGATTAGGTAATGTATTAGTTTTGTGCTTGGCCATTTAGGACTCCTTTTTAGATCTTAGACTTGCAAAGAAGTACTAAGTCCCTTGGATACAATCAAAATAATGATGTTGCACAGCACCATATTGGTTTTTATTTTCTATTTCCCTGTAAGGCCTGTAAGGCCCTGGATTTCCAGCTCAGGTCAAATACTTGTGCCTATCACTCATATAATATAGTAAACACTCCCAGACTGGAAATCAGATTTTTGAAATCAGTTGAACACTGAATTAAAGCTGACAAAAAGAGAACATTAATAAATTCTGGCTCATTTGTTTATATTTTTATTTTTAATTTGGAACTGGATCCAAAGACCAAGCAGTCAGTATAAACAGACTCTGGATAAATTTCTGTAGGTTTCTTCCCTGGAAAACTCCTAATCAACTAGCTGGGCAATAAATATGTCTTGATGTATTTTTTAGCTGTGAGGATGCTAAGTATTCATGGGATGTATAATATTTTATATTCAATATTGTAGTCAAGAGAGCACTTTTTAACAAGCTGATTCTACTTTTATTTTTTTACACTGACAATTCTTAAGGTCAAAATTATAATCAATAAAATATTTCTGCACAAGCGAAATGCACGCTCCTATAAAAAGCTAAGAAATTTTGAATATGGTCATTTAAAATTGCAGGTTTTGATCCATTTTCCAGAATCCACAATCTATTTTAATATACAAAGATTTATTTTTATTTTAATATACATTCTCTTCCACTTTTCCACATGTTCATTTAAAAACTATATACGTCAAATAATTTATTTGTATGAGTTTTATATAGATAAACTGCTCATAAAGTTCTCTGGTTAATCATGAAGGAGAACATAGTTCTTGCAGCTGGTATTGGAGAAGAAATTATTCGGAAGGCTGTCTATGGACATTTTTCTGACTATTGATTGTTTTGTACAAATCCAGTTGAGTTCCTCTGATACAGCTATCTTCTGTTTATCTTGGAACAACAAGGGTCTCTATGCAGACATGCATCAAATATTAAAAATAAAATTATTGATTTTGAAGTGTGAAATGTAAGGGCAGCAACTCCTAAATCCAAAACAGATTAGATGTCCAGGAAAACATTTAAGCTCAGAGGAGCACAGTGTAAACCCTGTTTAGGCAACTGACTTCCTAATGCATTGATTCAAAGAAAAATCTATCTATTCCAAGTGAGATAAATAGTCTGAGCAAAAATATTTTAAAAATGGGTACAAAATTAGCATTGTGTCCATTAACATCAGCATCAATCAAGAAAAAATTATTGGAGTATGTCACAAGATAAACTTGATTTGGCTTGCTAAAAAATGATGGATACCCTTTATTTCTTTCCTTGTAAAAGCTTTTTTATTAATCCCATCCTGACTACTTACATGTAACCATTAATTAAAATGTAAGTTTCAAGAAAAATTGTTTCATCTCTCTTATATTCTACCTGGTGACACAAGAATTCATTTCTAGATTGCACTTAGGTAAAGTTAATTTTCTTCACAGTGGCTGGTATGGGTCTGTGTTTTGGATTTGTGCTGGGAACACAAATCCCTGTGTCTGATAGCACAGGCATGTTTTTATGATCACTGAGCAGCTCTCACACATAGACAAGGCCTTTTCTACTTCTCATCCTGTCCCACCAGCGAGGAGGCTGGGGGTGCTCCAGGACCTGAGAGGGGACACAGCCAGGACAAATGACTCCAGTCAACCAAAGTAACATTCCATACCAGATAGTGTCATACTCAGCATATAGTCCTGGGGAAAGGAGGAGGAGGAGGGGGTTGTTCAAAGAGATTATATTTGTCTTCCCAAGCCACCATTATGTGTGGTGGAGGTCTGCTTCCCTGGGAGTGGCTGAACACACCTGCTTGCCCATGAGAAATAGTGAATTAATTCTTTGGGTTGTTTTGCTTGAGCACATGGCTTTTGCTTTACTCATTAAACTGTCTTCATATCAACCAAGATGTCTTCTGTTTTCCACTTCCAGTTCTGTCTTCCATCCCATGAGGGATGAGTGAGTAACTGTCTGTGTGGGGCTGAGTTGCCAGCTGGGGTTAAACCATGACAAACTCTCAGAAACATGGCACTTCAGAGACATTGTGAACCACTTCACTCCATTTGAAGATGGATATTTAAATAGTTCATATGAATCAGCCAGAAATTACTGTTCCTTTTCATCTCTGATAAATGGCCTTTGGTGATATTAAGAGAATCCAGATACCCAAAGACATCCTTTGTGAAGTCCCTTCACTTTCTGCTCCACACAGGAGAGAGAGAATAAAAACAGTATTTATCATAAACATCAGATTATTAATAAAACTAAGAAAATACCTGACATGTAGAAAAAGCTCAGTGTCTGGAATTTTTCAGAGTTAGAAAATGGCTAATACTGAAATTTTCAAGGAAAATATAATATAATACAAGCTGGTGGTGATAGGGAGGGTTGATTCTCTTTGGCAAAGCACACTTTCTACATTTGCCCAATCTATTGATGTCAGCAGAATAACATGTCTGCTTCAAGCACAGCAATGCATTCAGAAAATTCACTTGTGGTGATGATATAAAAGCTGGAGCAAACATTCTCAAATTTATATGTCAGTCAGAGGAGATTATTTACATCAACAAAAAATGAAGCATTTCAGTCTCATTCATCCAATAGAAAATTCCACCAAAATTAATATCTTCCTAGATAATGGGACCTCTCTAACAATTTACTGGCCCCAGAAAGAGGGAATCCTTTCCCATTTTTCTTTAGTCCTAGATAAATATTCTCTCATCTCATTAACTTATCTGCAGCACATCTGAACACTCATGGAAGCACACATGAATTTTACAGAAGTAAACTTCTTACCTCATGGTTTTAAAGGCCCAACAGGCACCACAAGAAGGGTTTCTAAACCACTAACCAAAGAGTAGGAGAGAAGAGGGAGCAAAGTGAGAAAAAAGAGGCATGGAAAGGCTCAGAGGCAGAGGCAGGGAGTTGGTAAATCACCTTGACTGTGCATTGCATGGACAGCTTTAAGACTAGCAGTTCCGTGTAGAAGTATCCTTTGATTATCAATTTTTTTTTTTTTTCTGATGCAGACTCTCCTTGCATGTCACGCTAAAAAATTTACCTTTGTCCAATGCCCACATCTCAACTCCCTGCTACTTCAGGGAAAATCAAATGGCAAGTCAATAAGTAAAAACCCCCAAAAGCTCAAAGTCTTTCATTGTTTTAAAGTTTATCAGACATCTGGAAATAAGCAATGGAGTAACTACCCTGCATAAACAAAAGATAATGAATGCTAACACTTTGCTGACAGCCAAGATCACAGTGATTTAGTCAGTATTTGCAGGTTTTAATCTAGTTCCTTTAATTGCCACCTGCTCCCAAAATACCCTGGCCACTTGCTTCTGCCCTCGTATTGCCAATTGGCCCAAGCATCATGTAGTAATGCAAACAGATTATCAGATAAGAGAAATCAGTCCAGTCAAAAAGTTACCCAGAAAAGTACTTTCATTTGGATCAGTTCCCTGATACTGTTTACCCCCTGGCTGCATAAGCACTTGCATCAGTCACATTTGTGTGGGGCGAGAACAACCAGAATGACTAAAACCTTTAGGCATAATTTCCTCAGAAATTTACTTTTCAGGCTGTCTGGGCTTATGTGTTTGGTGTGAACTTCTCTCTCTGCACAATGGGTAGCTCCTTCTTGTTGTTGCTCGGAACTGCATAAGCCTATAATCAATACTCTGCACATGCTGTTGAAAACTCAGAGTCAGGATGTGAGTGAAAAAAGTGGCAAAGAGGGAAAGATGTAGGCTGTAAAGCAACTTGCCATCCTGTAGGCTTGGGAAGTAGTTTCAATGTTTATGATGCTGATCATGAACAAACCACAACAGAAATAACCAAGCAAACAACAATAAGTTGCTTTTTCAGATACTCCAGGTGACAAATTAAAGCTCATTTTAAGTTTCTTCAGTAATTGTTTGATACTTGAGAGGGGGTTGTGTTAGAAATTGTGTATTGAATTAAGAATCAAATAAAGCTCTTAAGTTTTATATCAGTTGCACTATGAATTAGTTAAAAAAATAAAAAATCGCTCCTGCATAATCTCTTTGATCTTTGCAAACAAAACATACACTTGGAATAAAAAAGCCATTTTTTCAGTCATCTAGTGATAATATTATTACTAATGTAGGGATATTTTGACATATTTTTTTGTTCCAGTCAGAATAAAGGCCTTGAAATATACAAATTTTAACAGCAGTAGAGTTTATTTGGTACTTCTTGTTTTCTGAGCAAATGGATTTCAACAAATATTTCATAAAATTACAGCTCATGGAAATATCATAAGTGCTTTTCTGAACAAGGTGAGAGCTCTTCTGCAAAAAATTCATGATGACTCAACTTGACCTTTCATTGTAAAATAGGATTGGACTTCTGCCATGTTATAGATGCTCTTCTTGTAAATATCCAGATGCCTCCATTAATTTCTAGAGGTTTTTCACCAGACAGAAAATTGTGAAAGTGATTATAGCAGCATATGCTTTCGTACTACAAAACTAAATCAAGCCAATGATGTTATGAGTGTTCTGCAAGTTCTTCACAGAGGTTTTGATAAGTATTGGTGCAACATGTATGACACAAATGAATATGCGTGTGTGTGCATTTGTGTAGCAAGCTTTTAGCAGAAATTTTTCATTTGGTTTTACATAAAGAAATGCAGAAGAAAATTATAGTTTGATCATCATGTTACAGTGTATCAGATGAGTACAGTTTGAAAGAGTTTCTTTATGTATTCTGTAGATTCCTGTCCTAATTCCACTGGGTTTAGGGCACCTAGTTATACATTTTATGAAGACAGAAAAAATCATGCTTGAGGTGACTGGATTATATTATTAAACCATCAACCTTTTCTTCAAATTTTTCACCGTTGTCACACCAGCTGACAACTAAGCCGCACGCAGATGCTTGCCCATTCCCCTACCAGAAGTCCCCAGTGTGATGGGGCAGAGAATCAATAATGTAAAAGCTAGAGAACTTATGGATTAAGATAAACTTCAACAAGGAAAGAAAAAGCCATGCACACAAACAAAGCTAAGCAAGGAATTAATTCACCACTTCCCATGGGCAGGCAGGTGTGTTCAGTCATTCCTGGGAAAGCAGGCTTCCATCCTGCATAACAGTGACTTGGAAAGACAAATATCATCACTCCAAATGCCCTTCCCTTCCTTCTTCACCCAGCTTTATATACTGTGCAGGATGGCATATAATAGAGAATCTCTCTTTGGTCAGCTGGGGTCAGGTGTCCTAGCTATCCACTCCCAGTTCTTTGTGCACTCCCAGCCTCCTGGCCAGCAGAGGGTAAGAAAAGCAGAAAAAGTCTTGGCTCTGTGCAAGCTCTGCTTAGCAGTAACTAAAACATCTCTGGGTTATCTGGACTATTTCCTTCAAAAATCCAAAACACAGCCCCACACCAGCTGCTGTAACAAATATTAACTCCATCATGACCAAAGTCAGCGCAATATTCCATCTAGGAGACAGTCTGGTTTGTATTCTTCTAAAACTGAGAAGAAAAAAGTGAGACACTGACATGAAACTACCAAAAAATTAGCACACCAAGACAGGGTGGATACCTGCATTCAATAAGTACATATTAAATAGAAAGATGACTTGTAGCTTGTGGTGTGAAATCATGGTACCAGTCTATGATCTCCAGAACAGTGTTCAAATCCAAGCTTATTGTTTGGAATACAATTACAGTGATCTTCTCACTGTTATTGGAATTATTTTTTTTTAATTTAAGAATTAACATGATTCTATTTACAAATGTTTCTGACTCTTCTAAATGTTTCTTCACTGATGAGGGACAAATCACTACTGTAATTTTCTCTGCTACTGTTTAGGATCCACCTGTAAAACACAAGAGTTGTTTCTACTTCCTAATTTTCAAATAATGAGGACTTAGAACAGTTTAAAGAGTAGAAAAATGAATAGGTTTGAAGTACATACAAGGCTTATGCTTTTGACCTTACTAAATCTGTAGAACGTTAGTTTGCTAAGCTACTAGTACCTTCTGTAATGAAAATAATCAATTCTGATGTCAGCAGAACTCTACCCCAAACCCTTTCCTTGTAATAGAAGTTCCAAATTCAGTTACACCTGGAAAGGAAATTAAAAAAATAAAGAGATTGTTCCTTTCACTTGCAGCAGCATGAAGACATGACCTTTGAAATTCCTTGTAGAATTCTGCCAGAGAGCTGCAAGAGAAACAAGAAAATGTCCTCAGCATGGTGCAGCTCACGTTTCACAAACACTTCAGAAAACAGGATATAATTTTCTCATGGGTGCACCTTCAGCTAGTTACAGAGAGCAAGCTGTGAGGACTGCTCACAAAGCAAAATGAGTAAATTAATTATATGACAAGTGTTAATATCTTATTTGAAAAGAGGAATCCCCAAATATCAATTAAAAGTTTGCCTTAGTGTTGGAGAGTGCTTAAATCTTAAAGGACAAAAGCAAAATCAAAAACTTAACGTGAGAGAAAACTTCTTTATGCTCATCAATATTTACAACACTTTGTAACATTAAAATGAGTCAACAGTTTTTCAAGCAGAGAGCTTCAGTGCTGAAAATCATGTCTTTATATGATTAAGAAGTTTCCATGGGAGTTTTTATTCCCATGAATAAACAATTCTGTCATTATGATAAAAAAAAGTAATTTCCAGCAGTATATTTTAATATATCGCTTAATCTAGAAACTCAATTTTAAATTTAGGAATAATGCAGAGTTGAAAAAATTAAAGCCATATAATTTTCTTTAGCCTGTTCAATGAATCAGATAAACCCTAGTTCAATCTCAGTGAATGCTGAAATTGTAAAGTAATACCAAACTGGAAATACTTGTATGTCTTAATATTTCATATAAATATTGTGCCAATCAACAAAATCCAAGATCTCTTTTATGGATAATTTCACCCTAACAAACACTTCAATATCCAGAAAAGGCACTTGTTGCCATTTGCAGCAAAATAAAAATGTCTCTATCCTGCTCAGTATTACCCTTTCATTTCCAATATTCCCATTAGTGTAATCAAAATGAAATGTTGTTGCCATAGGAAAGGAGAGCAGGACTGAGCTCTTCCTGCTGCAGGAGATGAGGTAGGAGGATGAGGGAAAAAAGACATGCTAGAGAGAGAAACAATAATCTGGCTTTTTGCTTGGGTTGATGCTTTTGCATGTCACTTCCTCCCTCGACTTGTAGTCATCAGTCCTACACTGCAACCTCTGCCTCAAAAGCATCAACAAAGTCAGCCTTTTAGGAGGTGGATGGCAGGTCTCTTGTTGAAGGTTAAAGACTGTTGAGATCTGGAAGAATCTAGCAAAATTTTGATAGCCATGCAATGCAGGAAGGAGATGGACATATTCCGCAATATTAAATAAAAATAAAATCTGGATATTCTTTGCAATAATTTTTGCTCCAAAATAAAATTTGAACATTTGTGAACATATTTTAATATAACTCAAAAAATCCTGACAATAGATAGAAATCATAAATGTCTTCATTCATAAGATAGCCTTATGTTGAGCTTGGATGACAAATCCTTAATAAAATATTTGTTATGTTTTACAGTCATAATGCTCTGTTCTTATCTTTATATAAAAGCTATGCTTGCCATCATTATGTTGACTTTTTTAAATTAAATAATCCAAATAATTTAAAAATTCTCTTCTTATAAAAAGCTGGATTTTTTTCTTTATGCTCATCAATGAACTTGCTGCCTGTCCCTAACCTTGCCTAATTTTTCAATTTCTTTTTCAAAGCAAGGCAACTCATATTGCAAGCAGGAGTCCAAATTAGTATACATCACTGATTTATATAGAGACCTTTATAGATTGTTTATTCACATCAGAAAACAAACAAAAATTAGTGTAAAGAAAATGAAAATAAATCCATTTTCCAAATCAATCTCATAATGTTTTTTGAAGTATTAGCACAGGTCTCTGGATGAGAGCTTCCACTTCTATTGTCATTCTATAATTATCTGAAAAAATAAGGTATTATTTTGTATATTACTATACAAGTGGAGCAGCGATCCCTCTTATTGAACAACACTCTATGTGAAGTGGTGTGTAGCACATAGCTGATGCACTGATATTAATCTGAATACACAGTTTGAAAATGACATTGGTAGAAAAGCATAGATCTTGTCTCTACTGAAATCCTAAGTTCACGAATTTTGTTTAGTTTAACATTTTGAGATTATAACCACCCACTCAGTTAAGGTATCTCTATATACATTCTACTGGGTGAAAAAACTGTTTGCTGAAATATTTATAAAAACAAAATGCCAAAAAAAAGAAATAAATCAAGCTCTCATTGTGACTTCAGTGGTGACTTCTCATATAATATTAGCTGGATATCAAATACCCACTTTTTCGTTTATGAAGCAGACTTTATCTCTCATTAACTTTTCTGTCTTTCTAGATGTAGGAATTGAAATCTCTGTGTTTTGAAAAGAAGATTTTCACTATGTCTCTCCATTTTAAGAAACAGTGTTACTAAATTCACAGCATCCTGTTTCCTGGAAAACATTAACATATCCTATTAGTCTAATCTCACAAAAAACCCTAAACCTGTGATATTTGTGAGTGTTGAATACTGCATTTCTTAACTGATGGATTCATTTTCATGTTATACCAACTAGATATAGCAGAGGGAAAAACTGTCCTCTTTTTCCATTGCAAAAGAATTGTTAGTGCTTAAGGGCTCCATATGCATTTCTGTATCAACTTCAGAAGAAACCGTTGAAGCATTTGCCTGAGAGAGTTCCCATCAGTCTTGCAGCCCATTCAGGGAGTGCCAGAAAGCGATCTCCTTTTTGCTGTCAAGTTGCTAACATACGACAGGTAAAAGACTTAGCAAAACATCTCTGTTTTCATCAGACTATGCTCCTGCTTTCTCTTTCCTTTTTTCTTGTGTATGTTAGATCTACGTATACAAGTCATATATGTCACATATAAGCATATAAATGCATTTGTATATATGTATGCATATACATTGCATCTAAGTATTTCTGATGAAAAAGTTATGGGAAAAGCATGCTGCACTGGATGCTTTGTAGTACTAACTCCATCCTTTTCTGGGTTGGAGTCTGTAGAAAGTGCAATGTGTTAGTATATTTATTGCATGCAATATATTAAGCACATAATATTATACATGTTATTAATAGTTTACAGATTTATACAGTTCATATTGGATGCACCTTTATATTATTCCTAACCAATGAATCTGACACAGGTCACCTTCTTCATCTCAGGCCAAATTGCTCAGCCCAACACAGTTTCTGCATCACTACTCCCAGTTCCACTATAGAGAGTATCAGAGGGAGCATCAGTCACTGCATTCCTCCACCACTTGGCTTATTTTTAGGAGTCTAAAGAAAGGTAAAACTATCAGGGTTGTAGTCAATTAAATCAATTTGTGAAGAAATTTAGGCTTATACCAGAAATTTTATTAGATTACAAACTGCTAAAAATTGTACATCTTAGTATATAATATCAATCTATAAAATAAAACAAATTATCAGCAGTGAAAGTCAATCAGTTCTTAGGATTTCTGTAACAAAAAGAGACAGATAAGGGATTCATTAGAAGACATCTGAAGACAAAAATTATATGAAGACTATAGGAATTGCTCCTTTTTTTGTTCTGAATATATATTCCATGATTTTTTTTTGGAAAGTGACATAATATATTTGCCTTTAATTGGTGAGTGGGGAAAGTACAGTGGGCAAGCTAGTCACAGTGTTTCACTGTAGGGAAACCAAATCCCTTCATAAGCAGAACAGGAAAGAAAATAGGCACTAATCCTGTGCAGTGAATCAGAAGCTGAATATGTTGCCAGTTTGTTAAGTAACCTACCAAAGTATTAGATGCTATGTCATAATAATTTCTTGAAACTTCCTATCAGTTGACTCAGAACTGAATTGATTTCTTGCTGTAAGATGAATTAGAGGATACAAGCCCAGAATACTTTTGTCTTAATCTAATGTACTGATAAATGCAATAATCTAAATTACCAAGTAATTTAATTTATTAATGTGCATGTTGAACAGAGTTATTAGACGGCAAAAACTCTTCAGTATCTGATTCATAATTATCTAACACAAGGACTGAAGCGAATGATTCATTTGCTTCCAGATAGATTGTAGTTTTCCCTTTCTCTACTAAAGGCTCTGTCTCCACCTCATTGACTTATGTGATTTAACCAAGATTAAATGATCTGCCTACAACTATAAAAAACATTTCTGGAGGACAGCCCAGGCCTTGCAACTCCATGGCTCCTGTTCTTACCAGAAACCAGCCTTCTGTTCCTTATCTAGATTTAGCCCAATCTCCTGAGGAGTTCAGTCTGGCTTGATGAGGTGTGTGGATAGAAGCCTCATTTTGGTGGTGCTTTCATTCAGACCACACTCACTTTTAGCTGCACGTTCCATTGAAAATTTTTTCATGACAAAAATTTCCACTTCAATGACAGACTAAGATCTTTCCTTTAATTATTAATCTACCATTCAGCAGATAACATATGTTCCTTCTGAAATTGCTCATTTCATACGTTAATCCTAGTGAGGCTAATCCAAATTTCCTCTTTGTCTTTTAGACCATCTACTACTTTTCATCAAGAATTCTGCTTGCAAATAGAACAGATTATTTGCATGGTTGTAGTAGACCAATATTACTGAACTATGGTAAAACACTGGTTCAGACAAAGTCTGGGAAAAGGCTAACAAACACAAAGTGAAAGATTTCTGACAAATAGAAATTCTGACAAATAGCTATTCTGACAATAATTACCCCTTTCTCTCCAAAAAGCTATAATTAGCAGGAGCAGAGCTAATAATTTTAAGTCATGCTGGTGATCTTTTGTTTCAGCATTTTAAAACACACACAAAGGCTTTCTCATCAGACAATATGCCTAAAGAACACTTTCTCTTTACCCTTATTACCACAAAATGTCATATATTGTCATCTCTCAAAAGAATAGCTTCATGGCAGCAACACCACACTTGTAAATAAATCAGCAAAGATTATTTGGCTATATCCATCCACTTAGAAGCCATTATTTGGCTTCTAAGTGGATGGATTATAACTCTATTTTCTAATTATTTTAAGATTTCAATAGCTATTTAAGTAGCAAGGAAAGTGAAAGAAGGGAACTGTGAAAGGAAAGTTGTTTCATGTAAAGAATTGTTAGGGTACAAAATACAAAACATTATCAAGTACTGCTGTGGAATGTGCAGATAGAAAGACTCCCTAACCACTGAAAGTATTACTGATGTTTCACCTGTCTACATAACAAATGCAACATCCAGGGAATGCAAATTCATCAATTGTTTTCATTTTGTGATATCATGGAGTGAAAAGCGTGTAGTATAGCATCAAATAAGCAAAGAAAATCTAAGACCATCCATAGAAACTTTTCTCATGGCTTATTAAAGGCAAATGTGTTTCCACAAGTAATTCCAAGAATATACTAAAAAAAAGAAGTATCCATTAACTTTGAGAAAATTTTCCATTGACTTTGAGAAAATTTTCCAAATATGAAATACACTAGCGATCATGGCATGATCCCTGCCTTCACTTCATTTTCAAGCTCATATTGAAAACTAATAAATACTTAATATTTGTAAAAAACACAATATTTTTATTCCATTTTAAATAAATAGTCTTAAACACAATTTTATTAATGACACTGGGCATAGGTCCTTCCAACAGATGAAGTTCTCAGAGGCAGTAATCATCAGGAACACAAAACTCTCATTTTTAAAAACACTCCAGTGGCTCAGAAACTTACGAATATATCCTTCATTACCAAGAGAGAAGCATGAAAAAAGATATTTTAAAAAGTGGGTTTTTTCAATTTTTGTTTTGAATACTTTTCTTAAGGAGGGTGTTTTTCTTTCCTGCAACTAATATAATTTTTCTTCTCTTCGACTGCCTGAGGGAGACTAAAGAAGTAAGGAATAGACTCAGGCTGGACATAACTGGGTTTAAGAAGGCTTGTTCCAGCTTTTCTTGAGAAAACAAGACACTCCTTAGGCAATTGCTTAGATAACTACATTGCAGGCAGAGGGGACATGGAGGAGGAAAACATGTAACAGGGAAGTCTCAAAGAAGAGAAAGATGAAAGACATGGGAAATTCCAAGGAATTTCAGTTTTCAGATGGATTGGTGAAGAAAGTGTGGTGAGACAATAATTATACGGCATTTTGAAAAGGGTCACCAAATCTGGAGATATTCTGAAGGTTACTGATAGTTCCTTCTCTGTGAGGTACAACAGCCTGTGATGGCAGATGAATATATTCCATTTTCATTCATAACCATTGTTTCAAATGTCTCTGAAGACAAGTGGCTGAAAAATACCCACCCAAGAGAATGTGAGAGAGAGAAATGGAATGAGGTAGACAGAAGAGAGAGGAAAGAGAGAAGGAGAGGGCCTTATAGGGGCTTGTGGCAACATGACCAAATATAAACAGACAAAAAAATTATAATAAAAAAAAAATTAGACAGTTGATTTTTCAGTGTGAAAGACCCCAGAAGAAAATTATGGACAACTATGGGCATTTTATGATGTGCACATTATTAGATGTAGCTCAGATGGTAGCTCTGAGGCCACCTGTGTGCTGCAATTTGACTACTGTCAAACCAAATTTAGGACACTGTTCTGAAAGTGTGACTTCAATTTTAAAGCTCAACAGGGACACAAAGTGTTTTCAATGATTGTCCTGCCTGCATGACATTAAGTCAACTGTACAAAATTAAAATACTTCCAGGAATAATCAGAAGACCGTTGAGCAAAACACAAATCTATTGGACCTCATAGAGCTTCTGAATATAAAACCTGTAGAAAAGAATTTGGTGTTTAACAATGGCATATATTAAAAAGGAAAAAAAAAATCATATAGTTATGTATTTGAACTCTATTTTAGAGCAGGTAGATATGTTTGTTGAAATTATCACTTTAAGACTGAAATTTAATGGTAAGTCTTCTTGAACTTATGATGTTTACCAGAATAGTTATTTCCATCTTTACTGTACCTCCATCAATCTTACAGTCATTTGTATCTATCTGTTTTATAAATTAAAATTTTTCAGAACACAGTTTTGATGCATGCATATTCTTGATTGCAAGGTGACATTTGTGTGGGTATAGAAAAACATTTTAAAAAATGAAGTGCTGATTAAACACTGCAAACCCATTTTAGTTTCAAATAGTTATTAGGTGGGTTGAACTTTCCATATAGTGTGGCGGGTTGACACTGGCTGGATACCAGGAACCAACTAAAGATATTCTGTCACTTCCCTCTGCAACTGGATAGAAAGAGAAAATAAAGTATGCATGGGTTGAGATAAAAGACTGGGAGAGACAACTCACCAAATACTGTCACAGGAAAAACATTCAAATTAGAGAACATTCAAATTAATTTATTACTAACAAAAATGCAGCAGGATAATAAGCAAGAACTTAAAAGCACCTTTCACCCACTCCTCCCTCCTTCCCAGCTCTACCTCCTCCCCCAAGCAGTGCAGGGAGATGACAATGAGAGTTATAGTCAGTGACCACGTACTCCAGCCACTGGTCAGAGAGAGGAGTCCTTCCCTCGCTCCAACATGGGCTCTCTCCCATGGGAGATAGCCCTCCATGAACTTTTCCAGCATGAGTTCATCCTCTTGGCAACATTTCTCCCCAGACTGCTGCAATGTGGGTTACCCTTCCATGCAGTGCAGTCCTTCAGTCACAGCCTGCTCCAGAGTGGGTCGCCTACCCTGCCAGGAAACCTGATCCCATATGGGCTCTTTTCACAGGTCCGCAAGAAACTTTCCAGGAGCCTGAGCCTGGTCCAAAGAGGGCCTCCCACAGTGTCACCTCATCTCAGGCATCCATGTGCTCCAGCATGAGACTCCTCTAGTGGCTCCTCCAGCAGGTGGATCTCTTCATCCCCATGGTCCTCCAGGGGCTGCCGGGGAGTCTTGGCTGAGGATGGACCACATCCTGTCCCTCCTTCCTCACCGACCCTGCTATCTGCAGGGCTGTTCCTCTCAGGTGTTCTCACCCTGTTTTTCCCTGGCCACAATTACAACCACACAATAACCTTTTTTCTTATTAAATATGATATCATAAAGGTGTTATCACAATTTCTAATTGGTCCAGCCTTGGCTAGAGGCACATCCATCTTGGAGCTGCCAGGGATTCGTCTCTGTTGAGATGGAGGAAGCTTTTGTCAGCTTCTGACAGAAGCCACCCCTGTAAAGCCCCCAGTATCAAAACCTGACCATACAAACTCAATACAAATTCAAAGTGTTTTTGCTGAAACAAGATTGCATTTCTGTGGGGAAAAAAGAAAAGATATTTCCTGGCAGACTTCATTAAGTCAAAAATAAAAAAAAAACTTGTAGATTTTTTTTAATAACTGCCTATGTAAACACTGGAATAAAGTGTAATGTTTCCTTTGAGACACTGAAGATTCTCTTTCACTGTGCTGCAAGCAAGCTACTTTCCTGAAATACAATGATGTGGACTAGCGGCATTCTTGATATATGACTTTAGCCCTTTATTTTATTGAAATACAAGGAATTTAGAAAAACCGATGTTGCAAATCACAATACTTCTGTATGAAAATCAGAGCAATGTAAGCACAGAAAGGCAGGATACTGAGGGGAAAGAATAAAATTATTCTGAATCTGGCATTAAAGGCAAAAAAATTAGCAGTAGACACAGTAATTGCTGAAGGATGAAAGCAATGCTGTTAAACAGAAAATCAATTGCAACATTAATACACAAAGTGACATATATTACATCCTGTCATTGAACCTTAAACCTAATTGACACTTGATAGGTCTGCCTTGTCCAGTTCTCTTTTCTAGTTTATTTCTCTGTTAAAAAATGACAAGTCCTAGACAGCACATTATCTGATATTCTAAAAAGCTTTTATTGCATAGGTCAATTTTCTAGTGTTCCAAAGGGCTCTGTGCCCATTTGAAAGAAAGGGTTTTACCTTGATTAAGTCAATATGAAATAAAATTTTGGTGAAGAAAATGCAGACAGTGAATGAACAAACTGCAACAAATTCAGTGAAGGCTTAAGTTAATTCATTATTCATCACGGAAAGCAGTTTTTAAATGCTCTGTTCTTGGAGCAGATGAGTCACGTACCTAAACTCCCCACATGTTACTCAGAATGTCAGATAATAAGTTTTTTGACTGCAGGAAGAATAAATAAAGAGAGATTGTATCTTGACTCCCTCACACCCTGAGTCTTCAGGCTATGCACTTCCATAAAACCATTGACAGATCACAATTGAATCTGGAATTCCTTTTAAATGAAGCAGCAGATCATTGTTCTAAAATTTAACAAGGAGGGAGGAGATGTAGAATCAGTTACATCTGCAGCTGGAAGAGAAGCAGGGCCACAGAAACGGACCCACTACTAGTTTAATTTTACTGGGGGAAACAGTCAGACACAGTTTATAAGTTCTGCATAAAATTATAACTAGGAAGCTGTTACCTAGCAAATGTCCTGTATAGATAAATCCTCATGGGAGCACAAGCATGAGACAATTTGGAATATTTGCTTACTGGTGAATGTGTAAACACACAGAAAATTTAAACATTTTTTTTTTTATTTATTGTTTGTTCTTCCTCCCCAGAAGGATAACTAGAATGGTTAAAACATAGTCCATAGTCAAGCTAGGCCTTGACTGGATGAAACTAAAATATCTGGTTTCAGTACAAGGCAGCTCACCTAATTTAGTTTATTCTTCCACCTGTAGTATGTACCACCAGATAGAAATCTTTTACTTTTCCACTGGCGTCTCTTATGACTCACCGCAGAAGTTGAGGGTAATCCAAGTTCTTGTTAATAGATCTCTTGGGGCAGATTAGTGTGAAACAACACTGAATGATCAGTGTTTGTAAATANATTATAGAACAATTTAGTTGCAAAGGAAAGCAGGTAAGTAGCCATTTTGGTTATTGTATATTTTAATGCATTGATAAAGAAAGCATTAAAGTATTACTTAAAATGTATAACGAAAAAGAAAAAAATATAAGAGTAAAAAGATGCATAACCATCACCCATGGATCCAGCAATAAGAATTAATTGTTGCATTTTCAATATCTGTTGGCATTGTCTGTTGTACTGCACCACAGTGCCCTAAGTATATTAGCTAAGAAAGATTGCTTAAAGCTGCAAATATCTTACAGGTAAATTTCCATTTAAGAAATAAAAAATCATACAAAATTGAAGGGAAAACTCTGAGGTTTTCATACTGCTTGATGGGAAACATACTCTTTAACATGTGCATTTCTGTCTTAATTTAACACCGTCTTGAAGTTTACTGAATTAAGTACCTAACTGTAAAATATTGTTTGTAAATGATGCAGAAAAGCTTATGGGCAAGTTTACTTCTGCATCCATAATTGTGTATTTATATATCTCACAGGATCTTGGTAGCCATTTACCTTATCTAAGAAGCAGCAATATGCATGCAATTCTAAATTACTCAAAAATTGAATAATGCAGGGAATATCTCACTCAGATAACCATATCAGTCTGTATTACTATTAGAGTCCTACACTTGCATTTCGTATGTATCAGGTACATTTGTTTAGGTCTATTATTAAAGTAGATGTAATGAATGATTTACTGAATTCAAGGACAGAAATCTATAGTCAGGTTAATTGATATTGATTTGCAACTAGCACCACATTCAACAACATTGAGATCACAAGAGGTGATAACATAAATTAGTGAAATTATTCCTTCAGATCTAATGGCAACAAAAAATGTAGCATTCAATTGTCCCAGAGAACTTTTTCTACAATTCATGAATCTACTCCTAGCACCATTTTATAGTCCAGTCTATTAGTAATCACATGATTTTAGAGAAGAAAATATATCAGTGTGAGTTGCTAGAGGAGTTTTCCATCTGTACAAGGGATCAAAAATAAGAACCAAAACATGATTTCATTGGAGTGTATAAAGACACATTCAGAAGGATAAACCGGTTGGTCCTAACAACAGATCTATCAGAGTAGCATGATCAAGGAACTTGGTACACTTAAGACAGAAATAATTGTCTTGTCTTTCTGGGAAGTGGGCTTAATTAAAACAAAAGACTATTCCCAGCAGTCTGTTGGCCAACTTCATTTTAAGAGTTTGTGCTTACTCTTTGTTCTGGTGCATTACGTTTTTACTTCAAAGAAATGAACAAAACCATCTGGTTTGAAAACATTTTCTGGACAAAAGGGACCTGAAGTTTATGACAAATGGGATTCAAAAACAGTTTGCCAATACATAAATGTCTGTGTGTCCAAATACAAGCTTTATTTTTAATGTATCACTTTCAGCATAGCTGAAAATAAGCACCCCTACATAAATATGTATTTTTTAGAAATTTTGTTATGTAAAATGTAGTACCAAAAATATAAGTGAAATATATAAGCAGGGGCATCTTCAACTACATTTGATTACTCAAAGCCTTGTCCAACCTGACCTTGAATGTTTTCAAGGATGTGGCATCCACCACTTCTCTGGGCAACCTCTGCCAGTGTTTCATCACCCTCACTGCAAAACTTTCTTCTCTATATTTAGTCTAAATTTGCCCACTTTATTAAAAAAAAAACAAAAATTAATTGTCCTCTCACTGCTAAAAAGTTTGTACACATCCTTCTTATAGGTCCCCTGTAAGTACTGGAAGGCTGCTATGAGGTCTCCCCAGAGCCTTCTCCAGGTGGAACAGCATCAACTCTCATGCTTTCCTCACAGGGAAGGTGCTCCCTCCCTCTGATCTTCTCCATGGCCCTCACCTGGAATGGATCCAACAGGTCCTTCTCATAGCAGGAACCCCAGAGCTGGACTCAGCACTGCAAGTGAGGTCTCACCAGAGTAGAGAGAGGGACTCCCTCCTCCCTCTGGACACATTGCTTTGGACTCAGCCCGTGTGCTCTTGGCTTTCTGGGATTTAAGTTCACATTCCTCAATCACATCCAGGTTTTTACCCAATAGTCTTCCCAAGTCCTTCTCAGCAGGACTGCTCTCAATCTTCATCCACTGGACAGTCCATCCATCAAATCCATATGTCTCTAATTTAGAGTGAAGGATGTTGTGGGGGGATCATGTCAAGGACCTGTCAGAATTCTAAAGAGATGACTTGTTGGTGGAGTGTATGACACTTTATCCATTTCACAGCATAACAAGTTTTCAAGATGCCACAAGAATTCTAGGTGTTTAAAGAGGTATCTCTCATGTCAAAGTATTTAAATGTCTGCCAGAGGACATTGTGGTGGCAAATCTCTCATTTAGATTCTAACAGCCCCACCAAGTGTAGTATTTATCTGTTAGGGAGTTGTCTTGATCAGATATCATCAGAAAAAAAGAAGAAAGAAAACAGGGAAAGAAAATTCAGTAGGATAGAAGCAAATAAGGTGAATTGACATTTGGAATGCATAAAAATTTAGGCCCCTTTTCACAGTAATTTTTTCCTAGAGAATTTAGCATTCCAATTATTCCAATTAACACTAAAAATAAAAAAGACACAAAATGAAAAAGAAATTCACTACTACTGCAGCTCATTCTGGTATGAGAGTAAAATGGACAGCTATCCGATAATAAATTGAAATATTTAAATTGTATTCTGGTATCTTTCACCTTGTAGTAAGTATATATTCAACTGTCCTCTAGTAACCTGAATAACTTAACATTATTAGGATATTCTTGTTCTCCACTATTGGACTTTGAAATTGGTTTTGGTAATCAGTAAATAGTTAACATGTACAAAAGAAACCAACAGGTATTCCCATCTCTTATAAGGGAATCTAAGGAAAGAATTTAATTTTTAATGCTGTACAAAATAAGCCTGTTTTAGAAAAAGTGCTGCTGTGGTTTAAGCATTAGTTAACTATTCTTCAAATGTACTCACTGCATCTCTTAAACAGAAGAATATAGTTACACTGAAACACAAGATAAACTCAAATAGAAAGTTAAGCTCAAGAAAAAACAGAACTTCATTTTAAAATCAAATCTATTTTATAACTGTTGATTTCATTTTCCTCAAATATTTCTTCAAACACAAAACAATAATAACAAATTTCTCCAAATCGTAAAGTAAGAACGAAGGACCAAGAGGCATATGGAAATATATACCAAGAGAGATTAATATTTAATTTTGTATTCCTTTGCCATTCAGACATAATGATCATAACATTATTTTAATATAAGTCAGATCACACCTAGGAGAAAAATCTCTGAGATTCATTATCTATTTACAGGAAAGAAAACTATGCATTAATAATAAATCATTTGCAGGAGCTTACAATAGGACCTTGCCTAACCAAGAACAGTCTCCCTACAGCCCTCAAAGGGAATAATTAGTTCTTAGTCTATCAGGGTATTCCAGATTTATTTTAGCATTAAAAAAGGAAAAAAAAATTCATGAGTGAGATTTCTTTTTCAGTAATAATGAAGAGAGATGGATTTCTTGCACACTTGAGTGCTTCTGAAATTCTGTATAACATTTATTTCTTTTCTGCACAAAGTACCAAACTCAAAGTCCCAGTGTATTTGCATACACTATTGAGAGTGATCAATGTGATCCATATTCCTGAGATGCCTGTAGAACTGATGAAAAATCTTATAATCCTTTAGCTACCATAAATTTGATCGCATTATATTTTAAATTCAAGTTATTTCTAGTATAGAATTACATTATTTGGTTTTCAAGATTGATAAATTAGCAGATGTTCAAGTTGAATACTACTCATACTTCCTAAGCATCAAGAAAATTGCTGCCACAAGTTTACAATTAAACAGTTAGAAAGAGGAGGAGAAACCATGAGAAAAGAAGGGAGAACATAAGGCTGTCATCAACAGCTCAAAAGATTGGATAGCTCCAAAAACAAAATTATCATTTGAAATGATCACCCTATGTTAAAAGTACAATATTTCCAATGAGATTAGGTTTAAGATTAAGAAGAAGAAGAAATTACGTGATTAATTCCTCTTCTCTTGCAAATATCTTAGATCAACTACAAAGAAAACAAGATACATCATGCTGCTTTGTTAGTTAAAAACTAAAATGGACTCTTGGGAACCATAGTCTCTAACTGGATCTCATGTTCCTGGAATGTTTGTTGGTCAAAACTTTTCCAGGTCCTGGCAAAAAAAAGGGGACATGGGTCTGCCAGAGTGTGGCAGACCATCATTTTTCTGAAGCAGAGGGGATGGACTGCAAAATAATTCTCAAACATACCCTGACTGACAGCATGGTCCCTGCAGCACTGAAATATCCATCTCATAATCTGTGTGAAGTTCCCTGTATTATTTGTATTTCTTATTGAAAAGACTGGGGAGCAAAAAATCTGATGGCATGGTTTTACCTATCACAGTCATGATAGATCATCACAGCCTATTCTATAGTACATCCAGTGTGTCTGATGCAGGAGATCAGTTGTCTCTCTTTGAGGCTTGGGTATGTCCGAAATACGGAAAATGTGGGAAGTAAACAGGCACAGATTGCTTCAGATAAAATCAGGAAGATGTTTTTCCAAGTTATTTGATTGATAGAGAGGAAGACTAAAACATATAGAGGCAGATGTGATTGGATATAATAGCAACAAAGGTACCTGAATTAGAAACACTAGGGATTAACCAGCAATAGGAGGGAGGGTTTTACAAAGGCTTTCAGGCTCAGGATATTTATTTGGGTTATGATGAAATCTAGACAAAATATTGGGAAGTAGGCATAGATAGCTGACAATCTGTACAAATAGCAGTAGGATTTCCTCAACCTACTGAAAAATTTCAAATAAATGAACTTTCCAGGCTTTAGAAAAGCTTTACATTTTTCTGAAGCTGAAGAATTTAAGCTGTTCACAAAGGACAACCTAGGAAGTCAATCGAGGACTTTAAAGGATATGGAGAGTTGTCACCCTACTTGATCTGTGAGGACTTGTAACTTAAAATTAGCTACAGTGATGCAAAATTCTGTAAAATTAAGCACTGTCACTTAACAGTCAACATCATCATGAGGAAGAAAAGCTTATAGAATAAAACACTGATGGTTTCTTCCCATATGGGTAAGACACAAGGAGTGTAGACTGTACCGTACAACCTGCACAGTAAATGTCCGTGCGGTGACATTTGTACATCTAGTTATATCCAAATCTTAGGAGATAGTAAAGAAATTTTCCTGTGTAGCTCTATCTAAATGTATATTCTCTGTAAATATTTTTTAACAACGAAATTTTTCTCTTACTGGTTGAATAGAATCAATGAATAGAAAGAAAGAGAAGAGTTGTAACTGGAAATGGTAATAGTCCATAAAACAGTGTTGATAATTATCGGACTAATGAAAAGATAAAAGGCTGAAACATTAGTCTTAGAAAAGGATAGAAAATTCTGTATGTTTCCGTAATCTAACCTTTGAGAAGCGTTGCATGTTAATCTTAAATGTTGCATTTCCTTCAGTTTATATCTTAAAGTCATCCAACAAAAAATACTATTAATGATGCTTAAAATTGCTCTTGATAAAGAGTTGACATCGAGGTGGGGGGGAAGTTTCGTTTTCTACTAGTAATTTAAGGAAAATAGTTCTGAGTATTCAAAATTTGCAAATATTTTAATGACAAAAAAAAAATCCACTGAGAAAAATATTTTTTGGCCAATGAGAATCAACTCTTTAAAATTTTGTATCATTTTTAATTTGATTCAAATATGGTATGTTGTTTTAAGGAAGTCACAGGTATTATTTATACTTATAAAAAACCATATATGATACTAGTAATAATTAGCCTGCTCAACTGCAAAGAGTTCCATATACAAATGAAACCCCCTCTGTACTCATGCATTAATGGGACTTGTTTTGTGCACTTTCTTGCCAAACACCTGATGGTCGGGCAAGAATGCTGACTGGTTAAATAGATTAAACTCCCATGTGGGGATACTGTGTTGTTTCCTTAACTCACTGAAATACAACACTTCACTTGGTGAATGACAAAATGCTTTTGAGTAGATTATGTGTTTAATAAACAGTTATGTAGTGCCCTAGAAAAAAATTACACTTGGTGAAAGTCCCCTTTTAAATGTTACTTTCTTTTCACCTTTTCCTTTCTCTGCTAAAAGAAGAGAAACCACATTTATAGAATTTTCTATGATGATTTTAACAAAAATGGGATATCAGAATATTCTATTGTAATATACAACGATGCTTCACTGATTTGTCATTTCAGTTTCTGTGCAGTTTAAGTTGCACACATGCCATGGGGATGTTCACATTCATGTGACAGGGAAAAGAATTTTTATAGTTACAACATCTTAATCCATCAAAAAAGAAAGCAAATACTTCAAGAAAACTCTCAGTAGATGGAAGAGACGTAACACTAATTCATAGAAGCCACCAGCTAGTTTATAAATTTAGAAAAAAAGTGTTGATATGCATCCAAGAAATCGTGCAACAAAAGAGTCATAGATCCATGTGGAAAAATGAAGAAAAACAACTAAAAGAAGTTTTATTGATCTGAATTACTAATAAATGATAGAAGAAATAACATTCATGATGTGCAGGGTACCAAAGTGTGTTTCTAGTATTTGCATTACACACAGAAGTAATATTTATTAATAGTTGATTCAACCTTGAATGTTTGGAATATGATATTGAAAGGATAGATAAACTTCTTATACTAAAACTGAAGGAAAGTGTTTTGCACCACAAAGACTCCAGTCTTGGTTTATCAATTACGCAGATTGTGAACATCTCATAGAACCCCATTTTTCACTCCTCCCCATGAAACTTGGGCTTCTTTTATTTAAACAGAAAGAGATTCAAGTACTTTCTATGGCAAAAATTGCAATGGCAGGAGAGGGCCTGGTTCACATTTCAGTTTCATTCTGCAGGAAGTTAAATAATTACAAAAGCTGAAAAGCATTCAGAAATACCAGTTAAGATGAAAACACTTCATCTTTAAAAGTCTCAGTAATGTTTTTGCACCTCTGACTTACTTCTTTAACAAAGAGACTGTTAGTCTATTTTAGACAAAATTTCTGAAATTTCTTTACAAAAAATTTAAAATAAAAGCCTTTTTTTCTTGTTCTGATCTTGCTACTATCTCAGCTAATAGAACTAACAGAGGAAATAAACAGCCTGCTCCATGGGTTCTTAGTACCAGTGCTTGCATGTTTCATTTCGCAACTATAATTTATATCATAATTGAAATAAAGAAAATATCAAGAAAGGGAATTTTCCTTGGTGAAATATTTCTTCTGTTTTTGTATCTTCAGAGAGGCCTTGAAGTGTATTTCTAAGAAAAAGACAGAACAGCCCTAAGTGTTATACTTCTTGAAAGCTGCCTCTTCCCCTCACAATGGAGTGTTAAATCCAGGTAATTGTTCTTTAGCAGCCTTTTCAGTTTTTGGCCTAGTCAAAGAGTTCAGACAGTGTTTTACTGCTACGAGTGTTTCAGAAACATGAAGGTCTGCAGGGTCTAAGGAGACCATATATTAAATAGGCAAAAAGACTCACGTACTGAGGCAAAAGGACTCACATACTGTCAGAGCCCTTCTGAAGTGCTCTTTGGTAGAACTTCTTGTGCGGATATTTGTCTTATCAAAGCCACAATGTCTCCTCAAACTAATAAACCAGAAAAAATATATATTGCTGTCTTAAGTGGAAGGGGGTATAGTATGAAAAGCAGCCTTGCTGAGGAAGACATGGGGGTGCTGGTGGGTGAAAGGCTACACATGACCCACCACTGTGGACTTGCAGCCCAGAGAGCCAGTTGTGTCCTGGGCTGCTTACAGCTTGGGAGTCCTCGTACAAGAAAGACATGGGCATCTTGGAGTTAGCCAGAGAAGGGGCACTAAGATAGTTAGAGGGATGGAGCACCTCTTACAAGACGATAGGTGAACAGATTTGTTCAGCTTAGAAAAGAGAAGAGTTTAGGATTACCTAATTGCACCTCTCCAGTACCTGAAGGAAGCCTAAATTAAAGATGGAGACTGATCTTGTGCAGACAGGGCAAGGGAGAATGGGTTCAAACTGAAAGACCATCAGTGTACAGTAGATATTGGGAAGAAATTCTTGACTGGGAGGGTAGTGAGGCACTGGAACATGTTGCCCAGAAGACTTGTGGATGTCCCATCTCTGGAAGTGTTTAAGGCTGGATGGAACTGAGCAATCTGGTCTAATGGAAGGTGTCCCTGCCCATCCCATGGCAGTGGGGTTGGAAATAGAGGATCTTTCAGGTACTCTTTTGATGCAAAGCGTTCCATGCTTCTATGATATAGTGCCCTGGGTTACCATACACAGTCAAATCTGATGTCCAGACCAAAAATAATAAAGTTCTATGGCAGTACTCTCTGTGTCCAAGTTCAGTAGACTATGTAATACAGAATTAATTCTCATCTTCTTAAATCATGACTTGAATTTTCTTCTCTTTAAAGCCACTCCTTTGGTCATGAAGCTGTTGGCTGGTCTGCATTTTAGAGAGCCTTATACACACCTCTGAAAGAGCTTTACAAGATTCTGTGAAAGGCTTACTTGACAAATCACTGTTTGGTAGAAAGTCATTGGCAGCAAACTGCAGACTGATAGATGTATAGATATAGCAAGGCATTGAAATATTAAAGGAATGTGTGCAACCCATCATTTGAAGGCTGGAACTTAAAACAAAGTTCAAGAATGCCTTTTGCTTTCCATGTGCAATTTCAACCTGTGACTGAGTTCAGTGTTTATTAAAGCTATCACTCAGTTAAATGGGAGATAACAAAGACAGCAAGAACAAAGAGTGAGGGAAAGGTAGAGCTGGGGATCTCCAGAGAATTAAAGCAATTTAGGAAAACTGCTGACTTCTAAATTCTTAAAAGTTAAGGCTAGGTTTTTGATAATGTTATTTTAAATACTTGATTTTAAAAAAATCTCTTGTGTATATAAGCCTCTGTGTAAGCCAAGAAGGTGGGACAAAAATAGGTGTCTGCATTCTCATTCTCTTTAGAATAGCATTTCTCACCATGGACAATTCTCATCATGAAGTAGTAAGTTCACACCCATGAAAAAGAAATATATGCATATCTACCCAGCTAGCTAGCTGTTCTATTTGGATATACACACAATTCACTCATGTAAACATACACGCAAGCAAAGGTTTTCCAGTTTCCAGTTTTGGAATGAGTCACAATGAATGGCAGCATCGCATTATGCATTTTTGGGAGCTGACAGTGATATGATCAGATTTTTTAAAGAATTACTTTTAGTGCCAACGTTACTAATAAAGTTTTGTCATGTTTAGTAAGCCGAACAAAAATGCTCATACTGAAAACAAAAATAAAAATAAAAATAAAAATAAAAATAAAAATAAAAATAAAAATAAAAATAAAAATAAAAATAGGGAAAGAGGAAAGAGGAAGACTAGGAGAGGAACTCTAGAAACTACAGCAGAAACTAACTGTACTGCTGCAAAGGAAATGCACCAGAATTAAGATTTGTATTGTTCGCTTAACTGAAAGCCTGGTAGTGAGTGTTGTATTTTTTTTTCAGCCACTATCTTCCAGGAAAGGCACTGGACTATAACTTGGAAAACCATGATGATGATGATGATGATAGTAATGTGGACAAACTGCTTCCCCACAGTGCAGAATATTTCCTTTTAGAAAACTATTGTCAAAGTGCTGGCAAAAGCTTGTACCTCTTAAGTGGTGATGTTAAAAAATCAGGCTTCTTAGAGTGATTTCAGGGAGCAGCTTCTAGCCCTGCAGCTGCCCTGTCCCTGCAGCCTCTCATGGATGTGAGCAGAGGAAGGGAACACCAGCCACCTCCACTCACATGGAGTGAGTAAGCTTTGGACACACCAAGCAAATTTATAGCCAAGTAATAGCAGTTAAGGAGAAACGCAGACCAGGTCACACAGGAGGAAATTATCTAAAAAGCACTTATCAATATATCAGTGATTTTGCCCCTTTGGTGTTCACCTGAAGCTGATGTCTCTCATTCAAAGACACTTCAAATACATTATGTAGCAATGTGTTGATATCAATAGAGGACTCATCTATGTAACAATATTGGCATGCGACTTGTGGTGGACTTTACATTGCTGCCTGAAGACATATTCATTTAAAGAGCTGCAGAAAGGCCATGGAATATGAATTTCCTGCTGAATTATTGTATCTCATTCATAACTCAGTAACAACTGGGGAGTTTCTTTACTCCAGATCTATATCATACTAGGAATATATGATGTAGGGAGTAACTCAAAGGACTGAAAGCACCTGGATCTGCTGAGAGAAGAATACAGATAATTGGTTCACCACGCACCCTTAATATCACTTTTTTAGTGTTACTTTTTTGTTTTAGAATGTTTAAAACAGACTGTCAGTACTTTCTGTTTGGCAAAGACAAAAAGCAGGTAAGCAGGAGAGATTCCTCCAAGTCAAGTTGTCTACCCTGCCTAGAAAATCAACTCAGATCTGTTAAAAGAAAACTGGAAGGAACTAATCAACATTTTGTTTTCAAGATCCGTGAAGTCTGAGCTCGGTGAATAACAAATTCATATTCCATAATATGAAACACAGAAATTATAAGAGCAGGTTAGACCAAAGGTATACACCTTCAGTTCATATATTTTCCCTTCAGGACAGTTCATATATTGTCCCTTCTGTTTCTTCATTTACTTTTCCTAAACAAGAAAACAAAATCCACAGCTGCAGTGTTTCACAGTAGAGATTATTCAGGCAGGGAGACGGGGCTGCTTATGATTAACAATACATTTTTCTCTTTGAACAATGTATAGAGACATGCTACATTTTGATAGAATTAACATCAATTAGCTTTCCAAAAGAATCCTCTTCCTTTCTCTCTGACTATCGAAAAGTAGACTACTAGTCAGAACAGCTTTTTTTTTCCAGAATACAGACAGAAGACACACATTTTGTAATTTTCTAATTCTCCCAATTCTAAGTCTGTGCCATGATCACCAAAATGCATTCTCATTATGCATATATCACATAAAATAAAGGACAGACAACTAAGTTGGAAAGTGCAATTGGAAATAACTTGCTTTGCTTGGACTCTGATGTGTGACCACATCACCTGACTAGCAGCATTTCTGTGTAGTCTGTCCACATTTGAAAGTGTTGTCACTTTTAAAGAACTATGAATTTTCAGGGACTGGATGTGGTTGAACACTGAGAAGCTTCTCTTTTCTTGGTGTGGCAAAAGAGCTAGCAAAAGGTTTGCACATGGATTCATGTGTTTTAAAAATGGAATTGAATATATGTACCATCAGGTACAAATTTATACAGAGAATGAAGCAAGGGCAAAACTGAAAGGCTGGAAAAGATACAAGCAAGTTCAATGGAAGACTTTCATCATCCCTGAAGTTACGGGAACTAATTTTCTAATTGCTCAAACAATAAAGCATTAACTTTGCTTGTTGATCTATTAGATAATTTTAATAATGTAATTAGTCCTGATAAATCAAGCATGTTAACATAGATACTCCAGTCATAAATTTCTTCATGCACTTTTTGAGAATAGCTCATAGATCTTCAGTTGTGACACCTTATAATTCAAAATTATAAACCAAATATTTTGCAACCTGTAAATTTCAAGATGGTTCTGAAATTTACAAAAATTTCTCTTCATCTCTTCAGTTATAAACCTTAAGAATAGAACATTAGGTAGGATTGGGTTTTATTACTGGAAATAGGAAAATGTTACAGGAAATAATGATATCCTTCATTATGGTGATTCCAAAGACTGCTGGATACTATTCTGACACTGTTGCAATGAAGTTGAAACACAGGTTTCTTTTTTATCTAGCCTTGCATAGCAGCTTCCTAAAATCTAGAATGGTCACAGCATTTTGCATATGCTACACTGTACCACTTCTTCTCTCCATTATGAAAAATAACATAGAACTTGTCAGTGGTAAATAAATAGAAAATTTTCTTACCATAGCAAAGGTCTTGTTTTAATGTCTTGGTGAGCTACTGGCATGTTCCAATACACCTATTAAAAACATTGCAGGCCATAAATACATTTATTTATTTTATACAATATTTCAAAAGGAATTATGTATAAAAGCTCATGCAGAGCAACTTATTCCTAAACTTTCAAAGAATCATGGATTGCAGCTGTATTACCCTCAACCTGCAGAATTTATTCTGTTTCAGAAAAGGTGAAAGAAAGATAAAGTTAGTAATGTTATTTCACTGAAACTATTTCTTACAATCACAGTTTATTTCCTGTGATTCAGCTTTTGTCAAACAGATATAATAGCAATGCAATATAATTATATAACAAAACAACTTCTGTATGCCTATTCTGATTTATACACTAAGTTACATAGGTTCTGTGAAAGAAACATTTTTCCTCTGAGTCTTATTCTCCTTGTGATGTGACTGTAATCAACATGCCACATCAAATCACTGGAGTCACTTGAATCTAGTGCAACTACAAAGTCAGATAAATTTGGAAGTTCATTTCCCTTCCTGGCCGCTATTTCAAGATATAAAAGCAAAATGGGGGCAGGAGAAAATTTTGAGTGACATGAAGAAAAGTGCCTACAGACTGTTGTAAATTACACCTCGTTTACAGTGTACTTTTGGCAATTTCTGAAGAAATGCGTAAATCAGCTGATTTTTTGCAACTGACCTTGTTAATAAAGGGATTCTTTCCCCTGTTTCTAAAACTGTTTTTAAAAATACTGAACCTAGAAGTTTCAGGTATTGAAGAAATTTCATATATACAGAATTGTATGGGTCTTTTTTTTTTGAAGATCTAGTGTGACATATAAAATCAAGATTTCATCTCTGGAAATGTCACAGGCTTCATTTCTGCCACTGCACAAGGCATTCTTTCTACACAAGTAGATATTTCAGCTATCTATAAATAATAGTAGAAATCCAATTTTGCATTTGCTCTCTTTTTTTCTTTACAGATGTATTTATTGACTATCATCTGGGATCTCTGTACTCATCAGTGATAAATCCTCAAAGAGTTATAAATCTTTTGGGTTTGTTTTTTTTTTTTCCAAATACATCCTTTTTCAAGCTGGCTTCCTCTCCTTGATTGATATGACTAAGATATGCAGTTACCTGATTTGGGAACACTGACCTCACATCTATGAATACCCTCTGTGCTGTACTTGCATAAAAAACCCACAGATAATATTAAACAGGGGGAAAGTCAATAATTTTGTTTGACAGTGACTGTTTAGGGTTATTTTTTGAGCAGATATTTATGATATTTCAGTGGTTCATTTTCTTCTGAAGCTTGACCACCAACACCAATAACCATCAAAAAAGAAAAGAAAAAAAAATCTCTGCTTACGTTTTTCTTGTCATTCAGCAAGTTGTTCAGTTTGATTTCTTTAAGCTTCATCTGCCATCCAGTCTGCAAGGCAATGCATCACATACCTGTACAGTTTGTTAATGAACCCAGAGTCTTTTTTTCTTATTTTTGGAGTTATCACTGCTACGCCTCTGCTGGACCACCACTGGTAAAGTGTTTCTGTTGCAAAGAAGCAAAATATCACCAAAGGTTATAATTTTTTTCTAAGTACTTGTTGAAATTTTGCCAGTTCTTTGCCATCTCCCAAGGTGCTGAATTTTATACTCTAATTATTTTTCATATTATAACTCCAACCCCAATAGCAGCAACACATATTGGATTTTTTTTTTTTTTTTGCCTCCTCCTGGGAGTATCACTAATTCCCTTCTTTTTAAGAGGAAAGAACCTTGACTGTGATCCTAAAAACTGTGGTCTGACCTTCAGAAATAAGTCCAAAAGCACAGTAAGTTGAGACAGCAGGTTTCTCTTGAGCAACAGTAGCAGCAGCAGGAGCTCTGACAGTTTTGAAGAACGGATTACTTTTTAGGTTGTCATGGTGAGGCTTGTAATTTATAAACCATTAATGTTATTCTTTTGTTCCTCAAAGTCAAAATTAATTGTTTAGCAAATGTCTTCCACAGGAGGTGAGTTAATGAAATAAATCAGTGTACAAATTCTACAGAATAAATTAGCAATCTATCATTCCAGAGTCTCTTCTTTTGAAATTCTTACTTTTTAAGTTCCTCATTAAAATTGTGCATGAGTTTTCAGTTGTCCATACATTATTATTTTAGCTTAAAAGGCTTTTCTTTTTAAAGTCTCCTCAGCTGTCAATGCAATGCATGCATGCTGCAGCTTATCTTGGCAACAATTTTATAGTTAATATATGTTGGTCAAAGAAATTCCTCTGATTATAAACAAATCACTTACTGAAGTTATAAATTTCAAAGCAACGACTTTATATCATAAAATATATTTTCTATGCAAAATTGGCCACTACATCCCGTATCTCTCAGTTCTATTTTTTATACATCCTCTTTGCTTGTCTTTAATTTCTACCTGCAGTAATTATTTTGTTATAGAGAAGTCCTGCCTTCAGTACAATGATTGCCACCCAAAAACATTTCAAACCTATGCCACCCTTGTTTCAAAATCAATATCACAAGGCCAAACCCATTAAACAAACTGTATTAAAATGGTCCAGAAACCAACTACAGCAACAACTAGACTAATTAGTACAATTAGTACCATAGGAATATATTCTTTTATATTTTGGGGCTAGTAAGAATTATAAATTATTTTAAAAGCAGAATTCAATCACTTTGTTTTCAGCTCCTGAAGTCAATATGCCTGGATACTTTGATTTATATCTGATGGTCGAATCATATATGCACCACTACAGCTTCATTTCAAATGAATGCAGAAAAGATTGGTCCCCAGGTATTAATCCTCCAGAAACCGAACATTTAGCTTTTCAGGAGTACCTATTTGTTAAAAACACAAGCATGGTGTACGAATAAGTAGTTAGTGATTTATGGTGCTAAAGGCTAATCAGTGCTATCTGTAATATGAGATTTAATTCAGAATGTTTTTCTTGCTGTCAGCATCTGAAGGGTTCATCTGGAATGGTACAGCTGAAGATGGCAAAATAAATGGAATGAAGTGTCATGTGAAAAAGAGACATTTAGAAAGGAAAAAAGAGCATGCAAATCCAGGCGTACATAAAAATGAAAGAAATATACACTCACCAAATTGAAATACAATGAAGTAGCAGTACATGTAGAAGTGATAGGCAGGGAATAGTCAAACAGCCAGCTGAGGAATCATAGCTGGAACACAACTGCTGCAAATGGCCTTCAGCCTTCAACAGTATGATTCTGATAACAGAGTGTGAAACTTTTCCATACAATGAAGAAACATACTGGAACACAACTCAGCTGCTGGCCTAAGCTTTTCAACAACTGCTGTCATTTAATTCTACATATTCGATGTACTAAAAAACTAAAGTCTCCAAAGAAAATTAATTAATTAATGTATAAAAATTATACTTTTAAGACCTGAATTGCTGAGAGAAAAGAGCAAACAACAGTTCCCTTCTTAATCCCATTGAAATGAACTTCTAGTTCAAACATCCTTCTCTGACAGGATTTACAAGTTCCCATGATAATGGTGTTATGCTTGCCATAACAAAAAACCTCAAAGAAGCACATCTAAATTCTGTGGCAATATTTACGTCTCTGAGAGTATCTTTCAACTCTCTCCCTCTTATATTTGCATTATTGTGACTTATGTTGAAAATACGCATTGTCGAACCATTTTAGCACAATAACATCTTTCTATTAAATGCTTTATCCTGAGGTCAGTGGTTACAATAGAGACTCCAGTCATACAATTCAGAATCTCCTTACCTCTCTCCATGAGTGTTTGAGAGCTGGAGCACTAGCCTCATCATCAGTGCATTTTCTCATACTCTTTGCTGCTGTTCTGTTCAGATGCAGTCCTTTTTTTCCTGAATTATCTGCCTGTGACAAGAATCCTTGTTCTTTGTCTTCTCTCATGTTTGTTTCCAGAAATACTGGAGACATCTGCAAAGTAGTTCTCCTTGAAGAAAAATGGAGAGCAGTGAGCAGGTTCAGGTAAATTCTCTGGAAATGGACTGGTAGAAGCTTACACTTGTGAACCTGAACACCCTAGGGTTGCCCAATAGAAACTACCCATGAAACAGAGAGACCCTCCACAGGTACCAACTTACTCCTCTAGATGTGATGGCAAAAATGTGTTCTAATGCTGAAGAGGATGAAACTGCAGCATTGTGAACACCTCCTAGAACCTCTTCCAAGGCATGAGTGACAAAGTTGAAGAACACAAATCCAAGTATTTGTTTGAAAATCTTAGTGGACAATGAAAACTAGCAGTAGAGATTTTATTTTATCTGAAGGAACCGTCCTCTTCTCATCACGGGCATGAAGACAGGATCAGTGTCTGCTGCAGTTTTGGGGATTTTTTTCCCCTGTCCCTTGAAATAGTGATAAATATCTAATTCCCTGACAAATCCATCAACATCTATGAATGAAATAGTCTGAGGCAGTTTATGTCTCATGGGCTCCTTGTACACAGCTGAGCTTCTAATACACATTTTTAATCTCTTACATTAATAAGGGTTCGAAATGTTTTATTCCCCCCAAAGAGAGCCCTGATTCTCCAGTGTAATGGGGTAATAACTTTGCAATTTGTAAAGCAATTTGATGATATCAAAATGCACATTATATTGTGATTATATTCTCATGAATGCTTTTAAGCAAAAACACTAACATTCCTCTATTCATTTAACATTTTCGTTACTCATGGACTTTTTATGCTTTCTTTCTAGTGTCAGATTATTAGTATTAATGTGAAATAAGAGTTTATGCTTTGACAAAGATACCAAGCTCATTGTGCTAGAGCAAGTAGTGTTAATGCATCGATGTTCATTATACTTTATTGTGTTCGATGATTTTATAGAGTCATAGACTGGTTTGTGTTGGGAGCAAACTTGAAGATTTCTGGTTCATTGTCATGGGCATGGACATCTTCCGCTAGACCAGATAGCTCAGAGTTCCATCCATCCTGTCTTAAACACTTCAAAGAGGGGCATCCTCAGCTTCCCTGGGCAGCCTGTGCCAGTTGACCTTGCAGTAAGAATTTCCTCCTTAATCTGTGTAAAGTGATGCCCTTTCAGTTTGAGGCCATTTCCTCTTGTCCTATCTCTACATGCTCTTGTGTAGGGTCCCTCTCCATCTTTCTTGTAGGCTCCCTTCAGGTATTGGAAGGCCACAATTAGGCCACCCTTAAGCCTTCTCTTTTCCAGGCTGAACAATTCCAATTCTGTTCTCATTAGTTCTTGGAAGAGGTGGTCCATCCCTCTGATTATCTGGGTGGCCTCCTCTGTATCCACTCCAAAAAATCCATGTCTTTCCTGGGCTGGGGACCCCAGAGCTGGATGCACCATTCCAGGTGTGGTCTCATGAGGGCAGAGTAGAGGAGCAGGTTTTATTAGTTACTGTTTACTCTGTTTTTGAAGCAAACATAAAATATTAGTTGCTAATATTTCCAGTTGTCTTTATTTTTAAAGAATTACTGGTTTGTTTTTGTTCATATTTTAATGCGAAATGCTCCAATTAGACAACCTCATGGAAACTAGATGTAACATCTTCTCTCACATATCTCTTGAAAAATTAAAGGATTTTTTTCCTTCCATTCTGACATGGATTTAGGTCCTGAAACCACCATTGTCATTAATTCAACAGATGTTTATAATATTTCAGCGTCTTGGGCATTCAGATTGGAATAGTTTGCCATGTACTTTCTATATTCCTTAAGTATCAATGAATATATCCAAAAATGTCCTGAATTTAAACAAGCAGGTTTCACATGTTCATACTAATAGTTGAGTCATCTTAGTAGTTTCATTATTAATAATGTAATGTTATTTATAATGTAATATTAATGTATACGTAATAAGGTGATTACAGGGAGACCAAGAAGTCAGCTTTTACTTCATTTTCCATAAATCTTTCATAAAGCATAACTGTAGTTTATTATCTGATTTGCATCTATACGAAAATAATACATAAACACTCCATTAAATAAAGCACAATAGTGGCTGTTACAGCAAGATCTTTCCATAATTATCTTTTTGGCATGAAAACATGTGCTTTTAAAATCAAAATCAGAATTACAAGTTCTCTGGGAATGAATTTTCTCCCAAGGTTAGCTAGGAAAGCAGGGCTCCCGTCCTTGTTGCACGCCTACAACATGAATAAGGTCTGTGCTGCAGGGAACAGGTAGCAGCTGTAATTCTGATACATTATTCTGTAAGAGCAGCACAAGGCCATGACTGAGACTCTTTGGATGTCTGGGTAAGCACTATTCTCCATGTATTATTAATGTCCATGGGAAGTTCAGGTTCATGCTTAGCACTCAGTTTGCCTTTCTTCCCTGCTGCATGCAATACACAGCACCACGTGTCATTTATATCAACACTAAAGAAGGTACTTAGGTTGAACTAACTATTACTTTTATAATATTTTTTAATTTTTATTAAAGAGTTGCATTTTTGAGGGAATTAAAATCAGGCACTGGAGACCTTTTTTTACAAAAATCCCTTACTGAAAATATTTGCATGAAGGATTTAAATTAAATTGTAGCGTATACCTTGAATATATTAAATATCAGTATTCCTATTTTTTCAATTTTTTTTCTTTCAAAGTCTTGGGTGGGCACCTTGGGAAATCTTCATATCATGTCAATCTGGAAACTAACTGAAAAACAACAATTTATGCTCTCAAAAAATGTAATTATTATACCTATATCTCTCTCTCTTGGTTTTCAAATCCTATCCACTGTAAATTATACAACTTTCAGGTTCTTTAAAATCCACAAGTAATGTGATGTTATATGACACAAATTGAACTAGGAAAAACTATTTTAGAATGATTTTGTACTGTGCTAACTTTTGCTCTTATCATTTGTGGTAAGACTTGCCTACCAATACATAAAACAAAACTTTTTTTTCATGTCAAAATATTATAAGAGTGTAAGAGATCTCAGCAGTAATAAAACACACCATTTTTAAATCTTTGAATATATTTAAAGTGTATCCAGCATTGCAAAACTGTTTAACACATAAAAGTATGAAATATATAAATAAACAAATCAATTTTGACTTTTTGAGTTGTGCAACATATTTACATTTTTAAAAACCATGAATGTTATATGAGGTAACTAAAACTTAGAAAACAAAAAATAAACAGCACATTTCGTTGAAAGATTTCTATCAACTTTTGTTGCACTCAAGGCCCAGTTTCCCAAGGGATTGTTTTTAACATATGAGATATAGGTGTTATATAAAAATTATATTATATTCACAATCCATAAAAGCTTCCTTTAAAGTTCAGAGCCATCTTAGTCATAAAAAGATTTCAATCAATCTTTTTCAATCAATCAAGGTTTTACCAAAAGCTTCAGGCAGAGAGGAGTTATAAATTATCTGTATTCTTTGCACTTTATATTAAGTTGTCAAATGAACCTCTTCTAAGGAAATGTACTTGAGTGGAGCATTAAAAACTTTTTGGACAACTGAATGAAAAATATTTGCAACAGCTAAATATCTTGTTCATGTAGCCCAATCATAGCCAAAATATTTCTTTAATGATTACTTGGAACTTCACTAGATCCTCTGAGTTCTATTAGTCTTCTTAACTGAAAACAAGAGTTTATCTACAAAAAATATATAGATCACATTGTTTGTGCAAAGATTTTTTTTTTTAATTTCAGCATAGAAATATGAAAATAGAAGAATAAATATATTGAAAAAATTAACATTTTTTTCACAAGCAGTTCAGATTTCGCAAAACTTGCCCTTCTTATAGCTGTGTCTATTTCTCCTAAAATACGGTGGGGATACTATTTTATGCACCTGTTCCACAATACCAGTGTTTAAGGTCAGTCAACTGCCAACATATTGGCAGTGTCACAAAGAATATTGAAAATATTCAAAGTTTTAAGTCTTCTGCACAGTTTTGCTACTCTGAAGTAAGCAGGCCTGCCCTAATTAATTTGCTAAACTGTATTCCCTCCTAAGTCTGAAGCATCAAGACAAGTTTTAAAACCTGCAAAATAGTGTAATATTGTACACAATAAGATGTCAAAATTAAATTAAATTTCATAATTCAAAATATGAAAACCCTAGTAAGCTACCTTAATTCTGGCATATAAAAGTATTTAAGCTATAATTTATAAATATCGTATTTATCTATAATTTTTAATAGAAAATAATTTTAAATACCAGGGTTTTCATAGTTTCATCATAGGCTGACTTCAACATGAACAGTAATCAGACATTCAGCTCTGCTTCTTCATCCACTGAACATCATTCAGACACATTAACTGGAAGACAATATTAATTATCCACTGTGTGTCAAAATAGATTAAACTTAATCTTTTTAAAATCAAAAGGTAGGACTGTATTTAAATTGTTGGGAGTAGAGCTGCCTCTGTCCACGAGATAGCAGAGTACTTTGTGAAAGTGTCCTGTACGGATTTGCTCTGTGTGAGACATTGAGCAATTTAACAAAGCTGCTAAAACAAGAGCCTTTCTACTTTGAAGGTCCACCACAGCAGAAATTTGAGAGAAAATGGAGGAGAAAAGAATGTAAAGATTAGCTGTCTGGTGTATTAAAACAGTTATTTACTGGAACAAATCAGGAATTCTGCTTCCTTGGTCATTAAATGTTAGTTTAATGTGAAAATATGCCTGCAGACAGTGTGTGAGTTATTAAAAGACATAAAATATATTGAATGCACTATTTTTCTAAAGCATTTCAGTCCAGTTTTTATGATTCATCAAACTTCAGTCTCAACATATCACCCAGAGTCTTCCCAGTATGATATACCCAAAAGCGGCACAATAAAAAAGAAGTATTTTTCTGCAATATACATCAGGGTTCAGATACTTCTTTTGAAACAGGTTTTTAACTAGATTAACTAGTCAGCCTGAGGGCACACCTAACATTCATCCTGGCTACATCTGTTCAACCTGGTCTACAGCACATCCTAAATATGAGAAATTATACAATCAGAATGTTTAAGGATCTGGCATTAATTTTCAAAAGCTGAAAAAGAATAAAGTCATAATATTGTTCTAACTCTAAAAGTGCCAAGCACCTAGCATTAAAACCAGGCCCATACAAATAGACTCCTGAGACCCCTAAAAATAGGTATTAGGAAAGGCATTCTCACTGCAATATTAAGGTGATGATCTTGTGAATCCACATCAAAGGAAAAGCCTCTGCATGAGAAATACAGGCTTAAAGTCTTATGGATCAATATTAACCTCTCTCCATACAAGCATAAAATATTTAAAATTGTATTTGCAATATCCCCCTTTTTAAAGACAAGGAGATTAAGCTGATAGCTAGGTTCAACATTCAAGCTAATCACTGTGAAATTTTTAGTGATATATTGAATAAGCTTTTCCTTTTAGATTTAGGTCCAGCTCAAAAATTGCATTTGTTCAATGGTTGATTTATGTTTAAATATTCCATTTGCAGTGAGACAATATTAACACTACAGGCTAGATTCTATTCTTGGTTTCATGTGGAATAGATGGACTTATTGTATATTCATCTATAATCACAGTAAATTAAACAAGAAATTGGCTTTGTAATAAATACTCTTTAAAACTAAACTCTGATGTCTCTGAAGCTGTTTTGCTTGAGGTTTACATCACATTCTTACGAAGATGACTTGTGTCTGGCTTTGGAAAAGGCCGTCAAGGGAAGTGATGGAATCATCCTTTGAAATGTGCAAAAAGCGTGTGAATGTCATGTGTGGGGACACGGATTAGTAGAGAACTCAGTGGTGCTGGGTTAATGATGGGATTTTATGATATCAGAGTTTTTTTCCAAGTTAATGATTCTATGATTCAAATTCTGTCATGAGGTTGATTTAGAAATATCCTTTTGTGTCAGGGTAACCTAAAATATTGTATCACTTACAATTATGTTGCACTTGTGTTTCTAATGAACAAACTTAATTAGAAGTTGAACTTTCAGAAATTTTTGTTGTTGTTCGGTGAAATATTGATGCTTTTTAAGAATAGATCTATCTGGATGCATTTTCAATATAAACCAAAGAAACAAAATACAACAGAACATAACATTTTAGGAGGGGCAAATAACTATTTACATGCTTAGGGAACTGCTCCTTTCTTTACAATGAGCGAAGTCAACCTAGAAAAATAAAAATATTTTATTAGACAAAATAAAATTTTGTATGTTAAATAAAGGCACTGGATTCTTTAAACTATGCATCTTAATTGAAATGTGTGTGTCTATGGGTGAGAGTGAAGTATGTGAATATTTATAAATGCATTCATGTAAGTACCCCCCACTGGAAATTATATGTTGTTATTATCAATACTACTATTTACATTAAGAAGGACACAGTTCATTTCCTGATTCCCAATTATTCAGCATTTTTAAGTGACTGAGTCACACAGAGGGTATCATTAACCTGACAAGGCAAACTTCATCTAATTTTGAGATCTTCCTGCTTTTCATATGTTCATCTTTCCTGAATTTCTTCTTTCATATAATGAAGATTTCTATTCTAAATACTCATTTGGGAAGAAAAAAAGGTCAAAACATAGTCAAATTATAAAATAAATACATTGATTATATCCTCCAGAATCTACCTATTGCATATAAATGTGAGTAGGTGCTGGATATTCAAGTAACTGGGTAAAGTCAATAGAGATATGTATATGTTCATTTTAGAGGTATAACTGGCATCTTCAGTGAAGATTATGTAATAAATCAAGAGGTGTGGGGTAACTGTGACAGTTTATCCTATTCTATGTTTAGAATACATTTCTGTACGTACTCACATTTCTGTCAGGTGTGTTTTCTTACGATTCTCTATTATATATATATTTTAGTATATTGCTCTATCACATATGTCTCTTATAGTCCTTTGATTTTCTTTGTTTTCAAGACAATTCAAATTTATGGGTTCTGTTTTGTTCATCCTTTCTTTCATTTGTCCTTTGTTTCATTATTATTTTAGTAGGATTTTGCCATACTTTGATTTTGGTTTTGTTCATTCTGGTCACCAAACCACATTTTATATCTCCAATTTTTTTTCCCTTGCCTTACCTGTTATTTTCCAAGGATGACGGGGCAGTCTTTGCACACTTTATCTGCTTTGTGGTCTGTCTGCTGCTATTTTGTGCTGTTTGCCATGTGCTGTTTGCTCACACTGCTCTGGATAAGAAGTGAAAATCGAGGGATCGAGGGATCCTGCAAGGTTGCTGAAGGGCAGCAGACCTTCTTCAGCTGAAAAAAAGCTGCGAAGCACAAAATGCTGTTGCACCAAAATACCCAGAATTCTGTGAGTCTGAAACAAACTGCAGAAACAACTATGTCTATTTACATGGTCTGAGGACTTCCAAACCCAGTGATTCCCTAACACTGTCCAGATTTTGCTTCCTGTTGTGACAGAGAAGGCCTTATAATGACGACCCAATAAAAGTAAAATGGCAGCTCATTTTTATGTTTGAAGCTTAAGGGCTTCCTTTTCTTTGCATGTAAATCTTACCAAGCACTATGATAGATTTTCATATAATTAAAGTACTTGAGCAATTTTCAGAAAATCTAAAATCAAATAGGTTGAAAACTTCTTCTTCTACCTATTCCTCCACTATTGAACCATCTTTCCGCTCATCAGAAACATATTTCCACTGTAGTTCGTGTCCTTTTACCACTTGATTCTGCCACTCCCTCCATTTTTTTTTTAATTTTAGTTGATTCTTTTCTTTTACCAGAAGGGGAACCTAAAAGATAGTTTGTCATTTCCAGGACTTTAGGGAATAATAAGAATTCTTTTGTGGGTTAATCTAACTACATTTCTTCTAACATGTAGTTCAGAGGTACATAAGTATCTGTGAGCATTTTCAAGGGACTCTTCTAGATAATTCTAAATGTAAAAGAACAAGCCCATTATCAGACACTCTAAGTTCAACTATTTGTTGGTTTATGATCTTCTGTCAGGGCCCATAACCACAAAAGTCTGAATACCACACATTTTAGGAAGGGAAAATATTTTCTATGTGTGGAGAGAATCTCAAAAACAGAACTCAGAATCCTGGATCAGAGAGAAGAAGGAAGCTGAGTCATGATAATAATATAAATAAAATATAAACCATTGTAAAAAAAAAAAAAAAACTTGGGGAAAAAATATTTTATATAATTAAGGCATTTTTATTGACATGTTGGGTGTTATGCACAAGTTCTAACATGACCCCTCATAGAAAAAGAAGTAAATTCATCAACTAGTAATTCCAGGTTAGGTGGCAAGAATAATCAAACCCACGTAAATTATTTACTCAAGTGGGGAATACTGACTGTCCTTCTGCATGGTAACATTAATAATAATCTCTATTAGGTATGCGGAAGTCTGTGCAAATGCCATTCACCTTTACCTGGTCTTCTGCAAAATTCTTGTTCTTTAAAATTTTAGCTTTCATAATATAATGCAATATACAAAATTCAGAGAAAAATTACATCAAGTCTTGTCGCCTTAATTGATAATACTTACTAAGAAAAAAAACTTTTAGAAAATAATATACAGCTGAGAAGAAGTGGAAGAATACAAGTTTCCTGTAAGATAAGACTAGGACAAAATGGCTTTTAAAAAAATAGAGACATCAGGCTAAATTACCAGGCTAAAACTGAAGTACATTAGGAAAGCTGAAGGAAAGTTACTCAGGAACATTTAAATAGAGCAGGTTTTCAGCACCAATTGCTGAATCAGCAGAATTTGGCTGTTCCATCACTGCCACCTCTCTTGACAAACAGGAAAATCTTGTCTGGGCTAACAGCAGGTTTTTGTGCCATTTTCTGCAGTGTCTGGAGTCACAAGGTCTGCTGGTCTGAGCTCGGCCCTGCATGTACACTGCCTTGGTGACAGGGACCTGGTGCTTTCAAAAACTGCTGCCAGGTGGAGAGGTTGGGGTCACAGCCATGAAGGATTCCCGATTTCCACAACAGCTGGTGCTCTGCACTAACTGGCATCCATAGTTGTGGAAAACATCTGAGCAGACTCAGGAGAACACAATTGCACAGATTCCTTGCTACAATGTGATCTTTTCTGTAAAATCCACATTAAAAAGTTACGATTTGAGCTAGACAGGTAGAAGAACTTTTGACCCTTCGAGAAAAAGTCCCAGCAGGAAACTGGGATATGGCTTTTCCAGTCCTATACCATAGCCACGCTGTTCTCCCTATAGGTAGTCCCTCCTTGTTGTCTATCCAAGGTATTGCTGAATCTTTTCAGACACAAAAGCCTATTATAGAGAGATATTTTCTTAAATTTCTTGCACATAACACAAATATGGGCATAAAGGCCAGCATTGAATCAAATGAAATATGCCGAAGACATAATTCCTCAAGAGATAGTGCTCTCTTCCATGGGAATTCGTGAAGTGTTTTTAAATTCTCTTAGAGGTAAAAGGTCAAATTATTAAATCGGAATCCTTTTAACCATGAAACAATGATACGCGTATTAGATTTTTTTAGAAAACTATTCACACAACAGTTTATAATTTTACTTTATAGCATTCAAAAAACTTTGTACTCTCTCTTATAATCTTTCACCTGAAAAATGCTAAAAATCAAAACTGAAAAAAGTTTCCAATTTCTTTAATTTCTGTTATAATTCCATGTCAACAGAATTAATCAGAACCTCATTTATCAAAAAGAATCTCTTTGGTCATAACACAGTCCTCTAACAAAACAACAAAAGTATATAATACAATTGTAAAAAAACTGGGGTTTTTAGAACTTTCACTGGTGTCAACATCTGTGCATGTTTGGGAACAAGGGGGGAGCTAAAAGCATATAACCAAAAAGGAGGCATCATTTGTAAATATACCTATTTAATTTGATACAGAAAGATTTTAAAGTTCTCATGCAACATGGAGAAATTCTTCTCTATTTCTGGAATCATAGCAAGCAAACTTTCTTTATGTCTATAACAAGCCATAACCTCTGAAAGTCAAGGTCTGAAATGAAAATGTTCCTGCACTCTGTGGAAACTCCTTGGCTTCCAAAAATTTTGCCAAATTGCAGTCCACCATTTCAAAAAATCTGTATAGCATCCAAAAACATAAGCTTCTTTTATTTGACTGTGCATGACCATACACAGATCTCAGAGTCCTCAGATGTATTTTTGGTATTCCAGCCTAGGTAGGAATCTGTAGGAACGTGATGAGTCTCCGATTTGGCTTGTGCACACACAACCAGCACGCAAATATAAAGTTAACAAACTCAATGGACTTTGGGTCCCATTTCAAATGACAAAAGCTTAAAGATATCAGAAACTTTCTCATAACTGAAGCATTCAATATGTCAAAAATAACTTTAACTAAAAGATGAGCTCTTTTTTCTTGTTCTGTGGGAGAAAAATACAGATAACATGAATATTTAGATTTTCAGTTAAACTCTCTATACATCACACCATTAGCAAAATTTGGAATTCTATTTGGTGCTAGTGATAAAAATAATAAGAAAATGAGAAACATAGTTTGGCAGTACACACAAAAATTCTTCAAAGAAAACACAGCAACAAGTTCTGCAACACGTCTCTTTTAAATCAACATAATCCTACAGGCATCTTAACAAAAGGAAGTACTTCTTAGTTAATAAAATATATATGATATTGCATGAGGTTGTATAAATGGAGTAACTTTTCTTCACATGTATATAGTCAAGGGGAAAAATTAAATTCTTTTCCTTCAGTCCAAAACATAATGCTTGTATTTTTTTTTTTAATAATTAATCTTTTAAAAATACATAAATAAAACACAAAAATGTGATGTCCTGGTCCAAATTCAGCCATTTTTGATAGCTGTCTTTACATGCAAAATCATCTACACATAGTTCTTATATTATCTTATTTTATATTTTATACTGTGTTGTCAGGTTATATTACGTTTATGTTATGTTATGCTGTGTTTTGCTATGCTATGCAATGTTATGTTACATCTTAGAAGCTTATCTTCTACAAAATTCTGAATACTTTTTTTTTAAATACCAGTCCTTAAAAGTTTTGAAATTTGGATTATGCTGCCCTATCTCTTACAACCTTACTGCTGCAGTATTCTGCCAGAAGGAAGACTTCTGCAGACTTTGTTTGAAAAGGATAGTTTATTAAAACTAAAGTTGTTTCAAAAGAACTTTTAGGAAGAGGACAAGGAAATTTCTGGGTAGAAAGAAAGAATATTTTTGAGGATGCAGCTCTTTGGTTTAGGAGTGTGTTTATTTGGAAACATTGAAAAGCAAGGGTTTGAGAGGGTTGGGTTTTTGGTTTGTTTTGTTGTTTGGGGGGTTTTTTGGAGGGGGTATGGCAAAAGGGGGTTCTGGCTATTATGAGGGTGTCGTGGTTTGAAAGCAAAATTATTGAGAAGCTCCAGTCAGAAGTACAATTTAATAAGAAGAAAGGTAAAAAGGTAAAAATAAAATAAAATAAATGCAATAACACAAAGGACCACTGACAGAGTCAGAATACAACCTGTGCAGGATGGTGGAAACAGTCCAGATGAGGTGCTCTTCCTGAAACAGTGATCCTGTAGAAAGGTCTGGTAGCTCTGCTCCTCTGGGAATCCAGTAGGTAAGGGCTGCTTGTCCTGTCCCAAATCCCAGTTTATATCCAGGTGAGAATGCTCGGCTCCTCCCCCTGGGCAGAGCATCTCACAAAGGGATGATGAGTTGTGAAGTGGGTCCTTGATGGCCCATTAAACAGAGATAACTCCTGGAGGGAGTTCCCTGTGAGTCATGGGCCAGGCGTTGATGGGCCATTAGCAGAAGACAGCCCTACACTAGAGCACTGCCCCACTTGGTTTAACAGTTCATGAAGATGGTGATAGAATAAATACTTTGCATACATCCTACACTACAACCCAGGACAGAGGAATATGGAGTACTCATATTCATGCTCAGATCCTGCAATGTCAAAGCACTTTTTTATCAACCTCCTATTCTGCCACCTAGATTTCAGTATGTACCTGTTTTCAGATTAGTATTTCCCACTAAATAGCTACTTGGTATATTTAATAACTGATACAGGATCCCTTGTTTCATTCTTTTGTTTGAACGTAATCCTAAATCCTAGTTATTAATTAGATCATGCCTTATTTCCCTATAACAGTTTTACATTATGCTCATCAATAGTTACTCTTCCTGACAAGAAAAAATACGTTCCATAGGGTTAATGTAGATTAAAATGTCCATGGTAGAGCATCTGTGTGAGACTGAGAGACAAACTTTTCTTGGTCAGTAAACAACACCTGGGACCACATTCTGTAACAATGCAAATAATTAGGAAATTCCATTAAGAACTTTTATTCTCCTCCAGAAGTGAAATTAAAAGAAACTACTAGCTCTGGAAAAGCAGTTCAATTCTTTGTAACACATCAAGACAAAAAGGTACTCAAGAAAACATAATGATCACATTTTTAAAACAGCAGAGTGATTTCTAAATATAAAAGTGGACCATCCCTAAGCATTAAATTATCCAAAAGTCTGAACCAGATTCTGTATATGCTAAATGATAATAGCAAGGTAGGAGTTTAAGGACAACTGAAAATTATTGAATACAAAATGTCAGTAATTGGAGTTGCCTCAATATCAACCCAAATATCTTTAGCTTTGACTGCAATGAATTCCCTGGTATCAAATCGATTCTCTGTACTCCTCAGTATTAGAGAAAATCATTTTTATGGCAAAATCCTTTTTGGGCACCATAAAAATGTAAAGAATATAATCTTTCAAATATAAATTGTAACTTGATATAGAAACAGTAATAAGATCTTAATTTGGTACAACAAAATTTCAGCTTAATTCTTTAAACTAAAAAAAAAGAAAAATAAATCAGAAAAAGAAACATATACATACAATAACCTAAAGAAAATAACAGAGGGCCATGAGCCACATGAATGTATTGTGATCCATGACACCCATAAAATTAGTCTAGACACAAGGCAATAAATGACTAAATACTTTATTCTATGCAATCTAACAAAAGCAGGCCTGAAAACTTCCAGAGACATGAATTTGCAATAAAGGGGAAATACCTCTCATGGGTTTTTTTACTTTTTTTTAATTTATTTATTTTCTTGGGTAGCTTCAGTATAGTCCACCCAGGAAGTCTTTCCTGGAAAATATCTACACTCTGTTTGCTTCCACAAGCTTGATGAGACATGTTATGTTCTTAGTGTCAATCTTATGACACAGTTCCTTGAGAAATCTAGCCCATGACAGCACAATGTGGCTTACGAGGATATCAGGAAGTAAATGTAAAGGTATTATAGAGCATTACCAATGCTAAAGGGTGCTAAAAAGATGATTATTTTGAAGCTCAAGATAAGCTACATTCCTAACTCTCTTTCTTACTTTCCTGGACTTCTAATTTGAAAGACACATTTCAGTCACTCTTTGCAAAAGCAGATTTTGAAGCAGCCCTAGGAGAGAGAAAAAGTGCTGGAGCATTTATTACGGTCTGTCCAAGAAGTAACAGGGTTAATAGTGTTTGATAAGCCCACGCAATGTAAGCAGTGAAAAGAACTGATGCATTTTTAAAGGATTGTCAGTCCCACTCAAGGCAGGGCAATAGTCACCCAGAGAACTCTGTCAGTAAGCAATGTCATTAATAATGATTCATGGATATGGATATTCACAACAGCTGCGTCCTCACCTTTAAGTACCTCATACAATATTTAGGAAGTGCTGGGAGATATTGCAGCAGGGAAGCAACTAAATTGCTAGAAGGCAATGCTGGTTTAAATTGTTTAATGTTCTTCCTCAAAACGGATGTACCGATTTTTCAGAGTAAATCTCTCTTCTTCTCTCTCTCTCCAATAAACTTGTGGTAAGCAAAATGAGCAACATGCTAATCATCTAGTCAGTGAAATCTTAAAATGATGTGATATGTTGGCATCAACACGAATATATATCATCAGCTTAACAATAAGTTGTCTGTTACCTATCATCTTTCCTCCATTAACATAGAAAAGAAACATATGGAGCAGTTTCCCTGGAACATCTTGAATTTTAAAATTCAGAAGTACATACTTAATGTTCCTTTTTTTTTTTTTTACTCTGAGCTATTGTAGTTGAAAAGCATGAATTCATTGTTTTCATGAAATGAGATACATCCTCAGACTCAGTAAAACATAACCTAACTACAATCTAATTATTCTTGAAAACAGGACAAATTACTAGTAAAGTATTCCTCTTGTATATTTCTCTTCATCTTTAAGGAATATAAAAAATGAACCCTAAAGTTACAAACTAAAACTGCTTAAATGTTAACAGTATTGCCTAGATTGTAATGTTCAAAACAACATAGTGAATTTTTTGTAGGAAGGAATCACCATAAGGTGGGTCCACGCACAGTTCCTGGACCCTTCCCATCCTAATTTCCTGAATGATTGCACTTTGGCCCCAGAACTCACTCATGAATGGCATGCAAGTCATCAGAAACACAAAAAATTATGAGTCCCTAGCTTTTGCAGCAATTCAGGACCATCTTCAAGCCAAGGTCTGATTCAACTTACTAGTATGTATCTTAGAAGTGATCCTTAGCACACTACTGCTGCTTCAGGTTATCAGCCATAAAATGGACCCCTCAAATTGTGTTCTTCTTCTGCTTGTCCTCAATGTAGCAAAACTGACAAACTTCTGCATTATCATTGTTGGCTTTGGCTTAATGATGCATGGCTGTAACAGGCAGAGTGGGAGCTTCAGGTAAAGCTGATTAAAGAAATTCTCCTATTGAGTCTCAAGGTGCAGAAAAGACCCCCTTTCTGGGCCCAGACTTAGTTAACAGTTTACACCTAAAGGAGTATACAGGCATAACTGAACCTTTATACAATCTTATCCTACAGGGTTAAGCATGACAAAACAAATCTATTTATACAACTATAATAAATTATTTAAGTTGATTCAAATAAGTACAATGATTACCTGAAAATATCTTAATCAGAATTACTCACTATACAGTACATATATTTGTAACTACAGTAATATTTATTTTGAAGAAATTATATTAAAGCAATTATAGTGACACATTTATAGTAAAGCTAGCAAAACAATTATTAAGTAGAGATTGATGATACTCACCCATACCAATACCTATGGGCAAATATCTTTCTCTCAGCCTTAAAAAGTAACACTGAGGGGCACCCCCACTCAAGGGCAGTATCTCCACACACCTTAGGGAGACATGCTAGAAGTTTGGAAGGACTAGCCTCTTGTAATATAAAGTGATTGTCAGTCATATGTATTTTTTGGATTATGTGTTGTAGGCTTACTCAGAAAAACATGTTTTGTGCTGAAAAAGATGTTAGCAGCTCCTTGGTTCATTTGGACTCTCCCCTCTCTCCTGGGGCCTGCACACTCTTGCTGCTGCCAGGCTCAGTCAGGGAGCATCTTTCATGTTGTCCTCCCAAATTTGCTCTAAATGGGACACGTGTCCTCCTGGTGGGTCTGATAGTCAAGCTTGTGTGGGCATTCTTCAGCAGAATTAAAAGCAGCAGAAAGGCCTCTTTGCTCAATCTTACCACTGATCAGCAGATCTCCCTTGCTCCACCCAGCAGCAGACCCTCTCTGCTCAAGCCATCACTGGTAACTTGTAAAAAGTGTGACGGCCCACTCTCAAGGTTAAGGAACAAGATCAATTTCAAGCTGCTGTACCTCTGCTTCGGTAGAGCATCTTGCTACAGTAGCATGACAGTAATGGTGTGCAACAACAGCAGGGTGACTGCTGTGAAGGATTCTTTCATCCTGGCTTAGGGCTCTTGCACCAGAGCCAATCCAGCCACAAAAGCTGAGTCACTCTTGAGGTGGTGACTGGAAAGGCTGCTCTGTGGATCACAATAATTACAGAAGTAACCCTGCCAACTATCCTACCTCTAACCCAGGTTTCATGTCTTTAAGTAAAATTCTGCACCAGTAGCTGGAGCACCGATTCTGTCAGTGTTGATTAAGATCAGGGGCATTATTGCCAAGGGATTCCACTCTCCCTAGCTTCCAGTTGTGTAAGAGCTTGGAATGACAGCACTTCATCAGAGAGTGCTGTGTAACAGTTGGTGCCTCACAGATGTGCATATCTGATGATGCCACTTGGTCTCTCAATAACTCTTATTCATGTCTGCTCAAGCACCCATTGTCTTCCCACCTCCTTCTTTTGCCATTTTCATACAGGCATAACCATACATTCTTACAATCAGTATGAAAACTTTGATACAGAGAAAACACAGATGGAAGTGGCTGGTATTAAGAAACAAAACAGTCTTCTGGGGAACTCTATTAGACTGTTTTTTGTGGGTCAGTCTTCCTACACCATGCTTTTGTTTATTGAATCCATGGAAAGCTCTAAACTAAGTAGTATAAACAATACTAGTTTTTAAAGCATCCATTTAATTTTGATCCATAAAATATTATAAAACATTGCAACCTGTATTTTATTTTCCTAGCAAATTCAATCTTTTACAAAACATTTGTTGGGAGTCTAAAATGTAGTACTCATAAAAATTTACTTGTAAAAACACAAATCAGTGCAGCTCAGATTTCAGCTACTAGCATTTTCTGAGGGACAAAACCACAAAAATACCCAAAATATAGTTCGATCACCAAATAAAATCAATATCTTTCCCTTTGACTTTCCTAAAATCTTGTTCAGTATCACAAAACCACAGAAACACAGAATAATTAAGTCTTGAAAAGATCTTCAGAGTTTGTTCAGTTCAAGAGCTCTTCTCAAGCAAGGTCAAATACATCATGTTGCTCAGGGTTTTGTTCAGTTGGTTTTTGAGTCTTTCCAAAGATGCAGACTCCACAACCTCTCTAGAAACCTATTCCAGTATTTAAACACACTCACAGTGAAAGAGAAAAAAAGTTTTATTATTTTATGTGCAATTTCCTATATTTCAGTATTATTAAATAGATAGTTAAGGATTTGAATTATGGTACTCATTTTCATCCATGACATACATGGACATTCCAATTTCCACTTGCAGAAATGAAAAACATGCATTGCCACCAAAACTTTGAATATTTTTTCATAGTTGAGTTTTTAATTGGATTGCTAACGTGCAGGGCAACCAAGGGCAGAAATTTACCCTTCGGCATAGGATTTTTGTCTACTTTTGAGGCAAAGATCAGTGAAAAAAATTAGTTCTTTAATCACATTTCTTATTAGTTTTGACTGAAAAGGGGACAACAGACAGTTGGCTAACTCAGTGCCATGAGACAGAGTGAGCACATGCCCTGTGCTGAAGATCAGCCAGCTGGCACAATCAGCTGCTCCAGGCATGTTTCCAGTTTATGAAGTGGAACATTTAACATATTGGTTCAAAACACCTACCCTCTTGCCAATTATGTGAAAACAAAATTAGCTATGGTCAATTTAGCTATGTGCAGAATATAGAAGGAAAACCAGCCACCTTATTTAGCACTATTTCTTTGTCCCCAGGAGTGTACACAGTCCATGCCTGTTGAATTATCAAAGGGAAAACATATTTCATTACTACTTTTTTGGAAGGCAGAAAATAATCTTCATGCTTTTAAAAATGGACCATCTCAAAGTCAAGATAGAAAAACTGCAAGAAGGTATTGGCATATAAAACCTAGTGTTTAAAATTCAGAATGAAATTTTAAAGCTCATTGCCAGCAAGTTTTAAATTTCTTTTTCTGGTCTGCTTTAAATACTTTGTTTCTTGAAGATATCTTGTTTAATTGTGCAGAAATTACCTTCATTGAAATAAGTGGTCAAAAGCATTAAGGGTAGTTAGTCATCTAAGTCCTATTAAAGCTCCTACTTCACTTATGAGAATTTACTTGAATATAATGGTTTCACAGAATCACTGAATGGTTGTGGTTGGAAGGAACCTCTGGAGACCATCCAGTCCAACCCCTCTGCTAAAGCACATTCTCTTGGAGCAGGTTCCACAGGACCACATCCAGGCAGGTTTTGAATATATCCAGAGAAAAAGACTCCACAAGGTCTCTGGGCAGCCTCTTCCAGTGCTCTGCCACGCTCACAGTAAATAATTTTCTCATATTCATATGGAACTTCCTGTGTGTCATTTTTTGCCTAATGACCTGTCACTAGACACTACTAAAAAGAGTCTGTTCTTATCACCTTGACACCCATCTTCAAGATGTTTCACAGAATATTCTTAGTCGGAAGAAACCTCCAAGGGTCATCAAGTCCAACCCTCAAACCACAAACCCTTGGCATGATTATTAGCACCATGCTCCAACCACCTGAGCTCATTTCAGGGTCACCTGTGTGTCTATAGATAAGATGACCTTCTCCAGATGAAACAGTGCCAGCTATCTCAGTACCTCCTCATAGGAGAGATGCTTCAGATCCCTCATCATCTCTGCAGCCTCCTTCTGAATCCTCTCCAGAAGCTCCAACTATCTCTCATACAAAGGAGCCCAGATCTGGACACAGAACTCCAGATGTGACCTCATCAGAGCAGAGTAGAGGGCAGGATCACCTTCCTTGACCTGCTGGCCACAGTTTTCCTGATGCAGCCCAGGATGCCACCGGTGTTGGCCAACCCACCTCCCAGTCCACTCACATTACCCACACTTCCTGAGCTTACCTGTGAGGATGCTATGGGAGACAATGTCAGAAGCCTTGACATCCACACATCCACTGCTCTACCCTCATCATAATTGTCAGTCCATCACAGAAGTCTATCAGAATGGTCAAGCATGATTTCCCCTTGATGAATCCGTTTGACTACTCATGATAAACATATTTTCCTTCAAATATTTAAAGAAGACACTCAGGGTATTTTTAACATCTTTCAGGAATGGATGAGATGGTGGAGAGACAATGTTTTGTATTTTCACTTGTTGGGGAGTTTGCCCTTATGGTTCATTTCACCAGCACAAGGTGACACAACACTTGTATTTTGTAATAATTGAAATTCAGGTAACCAGATGAATTGACCTATTTTTTAAAAATAATATAATTTTTTTTTAATTAACATTGAGTAATAAGACTCTAAAATGCCAGATAAAAAGGCAGTCCTAAGTCTACTGATTTAAGTATCAGGAGAAAATTAACACAGCTACACCAAAAAACAGGAAAGTGTATAGCAATAGCAAATTTACTAATAATAGGGTAATAACTACAGGTCACAACCTGCTCCATTTGGGCAGCATTGAAGGTTAAAAAAAAAAAATCAGGAGGATAGGGACTTCACTTTTTTCAGGTTAATTCTCTTATTTTCATCTTATGATTCACTTTTAGTTCCATTGGAGTAATAAATTTCTGGTATTTAACTCCAGGGCAGAACCTTGATTTATGGGAGTGTTTTGTATAACCTAAGTAGATACACAGAATCACAGAGTCATTTAGATAGGAAAAGACCTCAGAATATCAAGTCCAACCTTTGACCAAACACCAAGTTGTCAACAAGACCACAGCAATATGGTCTGGTTGACCACAGTCCAGTCGTTTATTGGATGTCTCCAGGAAGGTGATCCTACTACCTACCTGGTGGTAGACATTCAAATGTTTAGCAACCCTTTCCATGAAGGAATTCCTCCTTATGTTCAGCCCAAACCTCCCCTGGTACATCCCGAGGGCATTTCCTCTTGTCTTGTCTCTGGTTACCTGGGAGAAGAGAGTGACATCCACCTGGCCACACCTTCCTCTTCAGGCAGTTGTAGAAAGCATTAAGGTTCCCCCTGAGCCTCCTTTTCTCCAGGCTAAACAAGCCCAGCTCCCTCAGCTGCTCCTCATAGGACTTACCCTTCATCAGCTTCCTCGCTCTTCCCTGGACTCATTCCAGCACCTCAATATCTTTCTTGAAGCTAGAATTAACTACATTTTTTTTACATTTATTTAGTTACATTTTATTAATCTTTTGGGGATGTTTTATGAATAATAGATAAAGTCTATACTAATTGAGCAAAATAGCTCTTTATAAAAACCATTTCTTGGAATGAACCTTTATCATTACACATATAAATCACTATTAGAAATGTTACAGTGAACTTACAGATCAGTGTTAAATGAAATATTGCAATTTATTCTTGAAAAGAATTGTAAAATATGGGGAAACACTCTCTCTTACGTGCAGTTTTCCTCTGTATATTTTCTACATCAACACACAGAAATCTCAGGTCATCCATGAAAAGTACAATGCAAACTACTTTCATTCAGAAATAACTTACCATTCTGCAACAAAACTTTCATTTCCTCATTAGCAGAGACAGAGTGAACACAATGAATAGAAGTTTCATTATTTATTTATTCATTATTTCCGGATAAAAGCTAGAACCAAGTTCTTCCTTTAAGCCACTGAAACTTTATTGATGTTAAAAGGTTATGTGAGTTAGGCAGAAGAAAATGAAGTTGTTACTTTTAAATGCTGGAGTAATGGAGCCAAACTTTCTTTCAGAAGCAGTAAAAAAATGTGCTTCTAAGACCTTGACATTTAAATCTATTATATGATCCGGGATTTTCCATTTCTCTACCACTATCCACTAGTGTGCTGGGGTTTATTTAGGATTTCTCTTTATAACTGAAAGGAGACACATATAATTTGACCTGATGTAAGTTTATTGAACTATTTAGACAAAACCACTTTTTCTTCTCTCAGTCATTATCTCTGAGGTGTAACAGTGTCAGATTTTTTGGGGGCGCTTTTGTCACTATAGCAAATGCTTTATAAATCAAAAGTAACAGGCTCACAAATCTCCTATACCATGACTATTTCAGATTCATAATACAATAGAAGACTCACATTTAATTTTAAGCATAAATCAAAATTATATTACAATAAAATCAAAATTATTTATCTACAGAATGCATTATGTAATTTAAATAATATACCACTGGTTTACTGAAATGGGATTTGATTTACTATTGAAACTTCTACTGATGTGAATAGAGGTGTCTCTCTTTTATAGAGATATGGATCATACCCAGCTGCCAGTGCTGTTCACAGCATGGTGTATTAAATCTTCACCAGAAGTACCTGTCACAATAGGAATTTGGTAAAAAGAGTCTGAATATGGAGAAAGGAGAAAGAAAAACCCACAAGGAATATCAACGATCTTGTATTGAAGTGGTGGGTTGGGCATGGTTTTAGAGGAAGACCTAAGGATGTGGGAATACTGAGCAAATCACTAGAGTTTTTTCTCATCTTTACAACTGAGACCAGATGGGGTTTCTGCTGTGCCCATTGGTGTAACCAAGCAGGTGCTGTTTTTGCGTCAGTATGGGGTTATGGTCCTTTTTGACTGGGAGAGCTCAGGATAAAGGGTCATGACAGCAGAACAGAGCTTAACAATGCAGGTACAATAAAGGGTTGCAGAAGAGGTCTTCCTGTGACTGCTTGGCTGATGAGCAGGTGAAGGAGTGAGGGGAAAAATAAATTTAATTCACACTTTTCTCCCTGGATAAAATAAGGCTGAAACTGTGGTGTTCCTGTAGGGCATCATCAGCAGGGAAATTTTCAGCTCAGGGAAGGACCTCACACAAAGATTGCATTGATCTGCCCCATGCAATATAAATAGTCTGCATCAAAAAAGGTTCAAATGAGGGAAAGGGGGAGAGTCTCTATGCTGCATACAATACAATCCTCCAGCAGTCCCTCAGCTGCATCGTTAATTTCTTTACCAGCTTCAGAACTACAGTACAAGCTGTTACAAATCACACTGGAATCAACAAAAAGAGTTTGAAATTATAACCTTTCTTTGAGTTTGGAGTAAAATATCTCCTGGTTGAACAGCCAGTCTTTCAATGAATGAGTAAGCCACAAGTAGCAAATATTCCCACCATGCTGAAGAAACTCAAGCCTATTCTGAGGACGTTTAGGTAAATGTTAATATTAAGCCGTCAGTTATCTCTTGGTGTATGACATTTGGGTTTTTTGTGTGGCAGCCCTAAGTAGATGTGGATCTAGTCTTGGTTCAAAAGCCGTAGTATTTTCTTTATTGATTGTTTCTTAGTTTTTGCAGTATATACATACTGCTGATTTAATACTGCTAAATTTCAAGAGAAACACCAGCAGGCTGAGTTCCATCTTTTCTGAGGTTGCTACGCCACATAATTGAGGCCCATGTTCAATAGATTCAATTTTTACTATCAGACTTTGTGAATTCTGAGAAAACAGGCAAGTCAAAAAAAAGAGAAGTGCTTGTCTGCTTGTCTGGCTGAAGTAGAAGGCACGCTTCCTGGAAGAGGCAGCATGGCAGCATGGCTTTTGCCTTGTGGTGGGAGAAGGTTGGAAGGACTTTATGCAAAGCTCCATATGGATGTCCACAAGCCAACTCAGAACATTCACCTTCCAGGCTGCTTTCCACTGCCAGATCTCTTACACAGTCAGGGCGTGCCATCACCATTCTGCCCAGCATGTGGACACCACCGAAATCCAGGATGGCCACAGCTGCCTCCCCAGCTGCCTCACCTGTGGCTGTAAGTACATGCTGGCTCCATGGCAAACATTCCCTGTCTGTGCCTAAAACTGCTCACTCACACAGCCTGTGTTCCTTTCTTCTGTCCCCGAGGATATGGATTTTTGACACTTTCAGGAGGTTGCTTCCATAGCTAACCCGAGTGTTCTATAATCCCAAAAAGTCAGATAATGGAAACTAATAATGATTTTTGGTTAAAAGATAGCACAAAGAAGTTTGTTCTAGTAGCCATAATACTTCAATTTTTTATTGCTTAAAGATATGGCTTTAAAAATATATCTAGCAGAAGAAATACATCTTGCCAGCCTTATTATAAACATGTTGGGAAAAAGGTGTCTAAGGACTTCTCACTTTCCTTGTAAATGAGCTTAGTCTGGACTAGACTTTCACAAAACACCCAGGTTAAAGCTCAGTTGCAATGCCACCAGCTAATTACACATCTTTCAGTTACGCTTTTTATAAAATTATCTGACATTATTTCACTGTCAGTTACAAGTCATGACACATAATATAACTATGACTTGTCAGCAGAGAAGAAAGTTAGAATCACTCACTTTAATGGAAGACAGAATAGCTTGCATTTTTTCCCAGAAATGTTGAATTTATGAAAATTGACCTTGAAATAGTTGGACATGAAACCCATCTCAATGGAAAGATTATTATTAGATTGTATTACTTGTTAAATCAGCCTATCACTATTTTTTTTATTTTTCCTTGTACAGTTTTCTTTTTCTCTTCTGCTGCCTTTTTTTTTTTTACAAAGACAAATGAAGTGACAATTATTTTTTGAATTGCTGAGAGCTATTTTCATGCTACCTGAAGATTTCAGCAGTGACACCTTGCTTATACAAGCAGTGCTCATCATATATTGGCAGACAGTGTCAACTGAGAAGCCACACTCATCATTACACAAAGTATTCAGCCGTTTTAAGGTAAATCTTTTTTTGTCTCTCTTTTTGGGATAGGTAGTGCTGGAGCAGAAGACCAGGAAGAGGGAATATCTGCATGTCAGCTCCTGGAGTTGGCCCTCATGAAGGCTACAAGTCCAGGAAGAGCACCCTGTTGCACTATCCTTTTTTTT
>VWZU01007873.1:806599-821373 GCA_013397095.1 Sterrhoptilus dennistouni
ATACTAGCAATGTTATTAAGGAGCAGCATAAATTCAGGACACCAGTGCTCAAAAGAAAAAAAAAAAAAAAGCTATCAAAACAAGACCAGTCTTCTTTTATGCCTATTGATTTCTCCTGTCAAATCAAAATGGGGCTTGAAATCTCCTGCTTTAAATACCTTTATGTCATTTTTGACAGCACAAGTGGAATATCTCTCTAATGGTGTTGTTACAATCAACTATTTTTCTGCTCTGTTATGACAGAAAAATTATTTTGTTTGTATTCAGAGCAAATGTGCTAATATTCCAAATATGCCTAGAATTCAGATATTTGAAAGATTCTGTTTAGATTACTTTTTTAAAGCATCATGAAAACCAAAAATAAATATTCCTCATAAGAAATGCCTAAACAAATCACATAAAGAGTAATGTTCATAAAATAAGCAATAATATTTTTATCTGTTCTTTTTGTGGCACAAAGCAAAGGCCATAGAAATCTAAGGAACATATTTTGCAATTACTTCAATTGATTGTAAAACAAGTTTTGCTTAGATGAAAAGGGTGAATCTGATACTAGTACTACATAAGTATTCACAGCATTTAGTCCAGAGGTAATTGGGTGACTTTTAGACCATGTGGGGACTTTGTTGTACATTTGTTTTCATGTATCCAAGGACTGCAAAGTGCTATAACTCTACACCCACAGAATAGCCCCATTTTTATGTCCTCCACTAAAGCTGAATGGATTAATATCTTGTCTGTGAGAAAATAAATAAGACATCAGTTTGTGCAAAATGAGCCATTTGGAATTGGACTCTCATGGCAATTTGAGGCAACAAACACTCTATGCCTACTCACTTGCTGAAGACAGGAGTGAGAGGCCTTGGAGCAAACAGGCTACTGAGATTGTAGGCAATTTAGAAAGGTTTTACTGCAGCCAAACAGGAGCTGTAGAGACAAAATGGATTCCAGGAGTCATGCTGGGTCAGCTCTCTCACTGAAGTGCCCTCCATCTTAGCTGGATGAGGAATTTTGTAAGCTGCTGTACTGGTTTTGGCTGGAGTTGAGTTAATTTTCTTCACAGCAGCTAGTATGGGGCTGTGTTTTGGATTTGTGCTGGGATCAGTGCTGATAACACAGGGATGCTTTTGATACCACTGAGCAGCATGTGCACAGAGCCACAGTCTTTTCTGCTCCTCACCCCACCAGCAAGGAGACTGGGAGTGCACAAGGAGTTGGGAAGGGACACAGCCAGGACGGTTCACCCCAAATGACCAAAGGGACATTCCATACCCCATGGCATTGTGCTCCATAATAAAACTGGCCATGAGGAAGGTCATCTGTGACTGCCAGTGTTTGGGGACTGCTTGGGCATGAGGCTGTGAGAAATTGGGGGGGGGATTGTATCACTTGTCTGTCTTGGTTTAATGTATTTTCCTCTTTAAAATTTTTTTGTGGTCTCTGGTATTTTGGTTTGTTGGGTTTGGTTTTTTTAAATATTAAATTGTCTCACTTGCACAGTTCTGATTCAGTGAGTGGCTGTGTGGGTCTGAGCTGCTGTCTGGGGCTAAAACACAACCACTACATTGCACTGACCAATAAATTATTACTTTCATAGGAAAGATTATCTTCAATGCCATATTTTCCTTGAACTATAAAGGAAAATTCAGACTACAGTCAAAGGTGCTTCTTATAGAAATTCCTTGTAGAAGTTCAGACAGACAAGGAAACATACTTCAGTCCAGAGGTTCAGATATTCAGGAGAAGTAGCTCTCCCATTAAAAACGTCACTAAGATATAACACTGAAATCTAATATTAAAAATATTACATTGCTGGTTTAGATTTCACAGGAATTATATATAATCATAAAAAGATTGCAGGCCAAAACAGACTTTCTTAGCTCTCTCCTTAATGGGGCTATCTTTTAATATCTTTATTTTTAAGTCATCTACTTTTGACTAAAGTTGTAGTACTCAAGCTTTCCTGTAGTACTCAAGCTACTCGAGAATAATAGCTTCTCAACAGAATTCTTCATAGTGCAATCATCTAGAAGAAATTTTAGTAAAAAATTATTGAAATACAAAGCACAGAAGTATCATGATGTCCTTGCAACCCCAGCTACAGTCTCACTGCAAGGAAACTGATCAAATCTAATTACATTTTTAGTGTGTGACTTTCTTTTCTTAGTTTCAACATTTAAAACCACTCAGTTTTCAAATTATCCTGAGCAAAGCTTATAGTATTGTTTTATAATTTTTAGCCTAAGGATTTTCTTTTGCTAAGTTATAAATGTAAGAGGAAAACATACAGTGATAATAACTTTAGAATGTAAGTCATAAAGGAAAATAAGATTCAAATTCAGATTTGGCCTATGGTTATAATTGTGTTGTCATTTGGTATCAGAGCAAAGCCTGTGTACACACCCACGGCACTAAGTTTTTTTTTGGTCCAAAAACTACCCAGATGGTTTCTGCATAGAGACTGAATAGATATAATGGACTGGCTTGAGATAGGAAAAGGAGATTGAGATACTTCCCACCCTCCTTTACAACAATTTTTTTTAGTAATTGCTGCAGAAACTCTAGACTTGGGAATTTTGGAAAGGTCTAGACATTTCCCTAGGCAGCTTCTGCTATGCATAAATCAATTTTTATGTTTAAATATATAGATTATTATCCTGGGTGGAGACTTGGACTATCACGGAGAATCTCAGGTGATTCCAGTTTGTAGAACTGGCCGTATTGTACACAGCTGTAAGAACAAACGGTTACCACAAATGCACCATCATAAAATAAATCTTTTGTACATCGATAAGATAATTAGGAGATATTTTCTGTTAAGATTAATACAATCAATAGTGAAGGATTACAGGTGTTGCTGAAGAGGTTGTGTAGGATCTTGGATAGCTGGAGTACAAAAGCCAAGTAGAAAAGTGATTCAGGACATCTATCCTGATTCAGCTGAAGATGCAGTTACAAACACCGCTGCAATGGAGATTTCGATGGCTATCCAGACAGAAAACCATCATTATCTAGGGGATTATTTAGGGATTTTATCTTCTGCATGAGCACTGTCTTATGCAAAGAGGAGTTTTCAGCAAATTTTCTGTGTCTGCACAGCAGTGTAGAGTTTAGGAACATGAGAACCTAAATTTCACTACTGCTCATTTGAAAAAAATTGATTGAAAAAATATTGGGAGGAAACTGAATAAATTAAAAAGAAGACTGAAAAGCAAAATCTCTACCTTGAAGGGACTACCTGCTATTTTTTTCTTCCTAGAAAGCTATCTTTATGATTAAATGCATTTTCTGATTATAAGAACCCTTCATTGTATTTGAACACTCCTTATTAATACAAATATACTAAAGTTAAATTATTTTATAATAGCCCACATTATGATTATAGGTATGTTATAGGAAATTTTATAACAAGTTGTTTCAGAGTCCATTATGAATACCCAGGTGGGTTCAGTTAGTCATTCAAACATTGCTATGTATGGTATTCTAGCTGTAGGGCAAGTGAAGAAAGGGATCTGTCATTTCACTGACCTTCTCAACAACTGGATAAGCTTTCATCAGCTTTCTCATTAGCAACGTCTGACTGATTGACTAGGTTAACCCAAAGAGAGGAGCAAATCCAAGCAGATCATTTGCATATTATATTAGTGACATTCATAAAACACCATTTTGGATTCCTATGGGAAGTATAACAGCATAATCTGATTGCCTTTGCATTCACTAATTGTTGCAAAGCAAATAGCAGTCTAATATTTTAGGGATACAGTTTATTTATACTTCTCTAGGAATGCAAACCATAACTGCATAAGAAAGAAATATGCCTCTGGACAATATGTGAAGGAAAATAAATTAACTGATAAAGAAAGAAAGAAAGTCCAAAATTATTCTAACTCACCTAAAATTTAGGTTAAAATACCCACATTGAACAAATTTTCAAAGATCAAGCCATGTGTCCTACCTTGCTCAGAGGCAATAAAAGCAGGCAATTCATTTTGAAATCACAAGCCCTTAAAAACACAGGGTGAGAGGTAGCTCATGAAGTTCCCTTGGTTATACAATCATTGTGTAACCAAATATGAAAATGCAGACTATAAGGTGGGGTTTTTTTGTTTTGTTTTGGTTTTGGTTTTTTTGTTTGTTTGGTTTTGGTTTTTTTGTTTGTTTGGTTTTGGTTTTGGTTTTCTTGTTTTGTTTTGGTTTGGTTTTTGTTTTTCGTTTTTTGGTTTTTTTTAATTGCAGCACTGGGTATATTTTCACAATCTCAGGAGCTAACGTTTGGGAGACTCAGTTCTATCCCTGTTTTCTTTCCCACCAAAAGTGTACAAGCTGTAGCAAACTCTGCCTTACCATGCTCCATTGCCACTCATTTGAGTTCAGAGATGCTGCCCAGTGTGAGAAAAAATCAGGGAAAATAAAATCTTTCTTTCTTTCTTTCTTTCTCTTTCTTTCTTTCTTTCTTTCTCTTTCTTTCTTTCTTTCTTTCTCTTTCTTTCTTTCTTTCTTTCTCTTTCTTTCTTTCTTTCTTTCTCTTTCTTTCTTTCTTTCTTTCTCTTTCTTTCTTTCTTTCTTTCTCTTTCTTTCTTTCTTTCTTTCTCTTTCTTTCTTTCTTTCTTTCTCTTTCTTTCTTTCTTTCTTTCTCTTTCTTTCTTTCTTTCTTTCTCTTTCTTTCTTTCTTTCTTTCTCTTTCTTTCTTTCTTTCTTTTTCTTTTCTTTTCTCTTTTCCTTTCCTTTCCTTTCCTTCTCTCTAGTACAGCAAAAGTTAAGTAGAAAGTACTAGAATATAAAGAAATGTGTATTTTCAAATGTAACTACTCAACTGTGTGCAATCTAAAATTAAGTCTTGGGTTTTATGGTATTCAAGCAGACCAGAGAGCAACACCAGTGCTGACTGTCCCCATTCAGACTTTCTAGAGCCTCTGTAACCACTACGTGTATGTATATATATATATATGTCTATCCATGTATATGTTTGGTGTATTCCCTGTATGACCATGACATGTAACTGTATCTGGGAGATTAATAGTGAATGGAACTGAGTCATTTTTTCTCATTATAGACCTTGCAAAACATGTTATAGATCTTTCCCTTCAAGGAAAGTTATTTGTAAACGCCATTACTACATTCCACAGGTGCTTTACATTTGCCACTAAACCACACCATGCCTTGGAATGTCATCAGTGTACACACGAATAAAAATTCTGTGCCTTTTAGCCTGTGCTGAATTCAACTGCAAGCATAACACGGCATGCTTAGGAGTCAGTTCTAACATGTTATTGTCCTCCATATCTATGCTGTCTTTCTACAGGAAAATGATGGGAAATGAGGAGCAGGTAAATAATTCTGTTCCCTGCTGTCATGATTTAAATCTAGTTGCAGATTAAGCACCACACAGCCGTTTGCTCAACCCTGGCCCCTCCTCCCCCCTCACTGCAGTGGAATAGGGAGGAGAATCAAAGTAAAATTTGTATGATGAAATAAGGACAATTTAATGACAGAGAATAAATGTAAAATGCAGTAATAAAGGTAAATAATAAAAAATAAGTGATGCACGGTGCAATTACTCTACTCCCTGCTGAACAATGCCATACCTGCCCTTCATCTTTCTTTCCTCTCTTTACATACTGACATGATCCCTTATGGTCTGGAATATGCCTTTGGTCACCTGTCCCAATGGTCTCCTTCCAATCTCCCATGAACCCCCAACTTCCTTGCCAGTGTGGCTGTACAAAAAGCAGAAAAGGCCTTGGCTCTGTGCAAGCCCTGTTTAGCAATAACAAAAACATCTCTATATTATCACACCCCTGTGTTCAGCACAGATCCAAAACATAGACCTGCACTAACCACTGTGCAGAAAATTAACTCTGCCCCAGCTAAAACCAGCATACCTGCCTATGACAGCACCTTACCTGACATTTTTTTCTTTTTCTTTTTCTTGAAACTCTGCTGAAACTTTTTACTCAAAAAAAAGTAAACTAAATTAGGAGTAGATTGATGTGTTGAATCAAACATAAAAGTACTAGTAGTTAATTGCTGCACATCACATATATGCCATGTACTGTGCAACCTTTTTCCAAATACTGATGCACTTAAGCATGAGAAGACAAACTCCTGCTTTCTATATTCTATTTAATGCATAGTATGCAAGATTTGTAGAAACTGTCATGAAAAACAAAAGTACAAAAGTGCAAAGAAATTTGAGGAAATCCCCGAGGACATGATCATTCTCTGCTTATACAGCTTTGAACTGATTACATGACGACTGAACTTGTCATCTGTAAGCACTATACTAATGTTTCATAGCTACACTTCTACCAATCTATGGGTTTCTAATTAGCAGAGGAGCTGTCTTCCTAAATTTAAATTAAATGCCTATTGGAGACATTTATACTCAAGTTGCTTCAAATATAAGAACTCGTACTTAGCGTTAATTATGCATATTGATATTTTACTGATTATAGCTATATTTTCATATGTGAATTTGAAACCTAGACTCAAGAGATTAAATTAGAAGAATAGATTAATAAAAAGGGATTTAAACATTTCACTTACTAGTCAGTCCAACTTGTTTTCCAATTAAGTTCTCTTTTTCCTCTATGTCCTTAAGCCTTAGAGGGATCTCTGATAGTGGTGTCTGAATGTTGAATACTGTCTTATTTAAATGTGGATTATTTTTGTAACTGCCATCCTTGTCTCAGTAATTATTAAGATTTTTATATTTTAACCTGTGTTTCCAAGCAGGTGTTCCCTGCAAAGCACAGACTAAAATAGCATGTGCAATGCTCTGCTTCTGATTAGTGTAATCAGTATTTGTAGTATAGAATTTAGAATTTCCTACCATGATGTTGGCAAAAGAAGAAGACACTGTGAAAACATTAGGAAAACACTGTGAAGGATTTTATTATGGATTCAAATTTGAGAGGCTGCATTGTATTCATAAAATGCATCTGCTTAGATAATTGCTATTTGTTGGGTTTTACACCACTGTCAGACACAAGGGACATCTGCAGTACATAATAGTATATTTATACATCAAGTGAAGTTTTGAATATGTGGGCACATAAATAAATTATCCCTCTGAAGGATGAATTAGCATAATTTATATCAACACGCACTGAAATCCATATAATTTTTTCCTGTTTAAGTAGAGCAGGTGAATATTTTCTTGTACTTGTCATGCCAGCATTCTGTTTTACAGAATTAAACCTGTTTTACAGAATTATCACCACCAAAACTGAACCAATAAAGATTTGTTCTGCTTACAATATGAATAAGATTTGGTTTTCTTAATGCTTAGCAAAGTGTTTCTCCAGTACTTTTACTTGACAAAGTATTTTTTAAAAATAAAAGCAGGAGAGCTTAGCTTAGAAGAGCAAAATAGAAGGAATTGTGAGACATGAAAAACTACAAAGAAGTTATTTTCCATGTTTTTTATTATAAGCCATATTTTAGGCTAGGGGAATAATTTTTCTATACTTAACTTTTCCAGTTTCTGGAAGTCATACTAAAGCAGTCCTATTAACAGGCAGATCTAATTATAACTTCTAACTAGCCAAACTGAGAGATGTTTGTTGTTTTGAAGCACCTGAGGAAGATTCTTTCAACTGACAAGGCAGTTCTTGTGATTTCTATATATTCAGTGTGTCACCTTGCCAATTTGAGAGCTCTTGTGCAGCTACTCCTTGCAGACTGCTTCTCCCAGCACAGCCAGGATGGCCAGAACCCCTGTGGCAAAGGACAGCATTTTCAAGCTTCTGTAAACATATGGGAAGTGATGTTGAAGAATTAAAGCATAGGTATGTAGGCAGGTTCTGTGGGTGATGCTTCTACAGAAGAAAAAACAAGCTTTGTTTTCGTGAAGCTGTTTCACTTGTGGACGTTAAACCACACCAGCTATAAGGCAGTGTAGGGTCACCTTAACTCAGTGCTGCTTTGTGCAGTCATCAGACACTAAACCATCAGTTTTGCCGTCAGTTCTGTTTTGTATTGCAAAACAGACAGGGTTTACACTCAGGACAGCTCTATTGTGTACAAAAAGATTGTCTTCTTTCAGGAAACACTTTGATACTGAAAGACAGCTGTCCAATAAGGCTTTGCACAGGGACAGTGTCCTACAGATTGATTGACAGAGCTGTGCTACAGCTTTGGATAAAAGGATTCAGTAATGGTTTAAAACATATCAGAATTGCCCAACAATCACCTGTCCATTAACTGCTGCTCTCTCAGCTAGGCTAAGAGCCACTGAGATAATGGACTGTCATATGCAATGCACAGCACATGCAGCTTTTAGTCAGTATCATCCAGAGAGCCTGGCACTCTGATTACAATGAAGTCCTACTAAAAGTGGGGCTGACTCCATGTAATCCTCCTTTGTAGCTATTTCTTCATGCTCTCTATGATTCAGGGAGACTTTATGGTCCCTCTGCACTCCTAAATTCCCTGCACAACACAGAGCTTTATCCTGGCACCTGGAGCACTTCCTCTCCCTCCTTCTTCCCCTATTTAACTGTGTTATCCCAAAGGCACTACCACCATCGCTGATGGACTCAGACCTGGCAAGCAGTGGGTCCTGGAGCCAGCTGGCATTGCCTCTGTCAGGCCTGAAGGAAGCCTCTGGCATTTCCTCACAGAAGCCACCTCTGGAGCTCTCCTCTAGTAAAGTCCTGCCACACAACCCTGATACACTTCTCTCTTGCAGTTCTCAACATTTATAGCATCATACTTCTGCACTGAAAGTTAAAATCTGGTGAAAAACTAGGCAAGGGAAGACAAGTCTGATACTGGAATGAGTAAGGGGAGAATAAAAATCCCACTTACATAGCTTCTGCCATTTAATAATGAAAAATGCTGCATTTACAAATGACCATCTCATGCTACAGAAGTGTTTCAACATTGAAAAATAAATTCTTTTGCTCTCAGTATGTAGCTATACCAAGTGTTAAAAACTTTATCTCTTTGTGGGAATTTTTTTCTAAACAAAAATGATATATAAAGTTTGATAATAGCATAAAAGAAAAATCTTTAATTGGGAAGACGCAGACACAAGTTTTTCACTGCTGCAGTTCCCTCACTAACACTTCTGAAAACAGTATCTGTAAATGTACCCCACAATTTAAATTATCTCAGATGCTTAGATGTACCAGTATATTTTCAAAGTCCACTTCTACTTTAAACAAAATGCAGCCCTTTAGTACCTTTCAGTATCTAATGCAATAATTCCACTCCATCTAAATCAGATGTTCAGTTCTTTTCATATTTGCTAGTTTCATTGAAAAATCACTTTCATCCACACACAGTCAAGGTTGCCCATGAAATGTAGATACCAGACTGGCCCTTTGCTTGTAAATCAGCAAGATCATATGATCACCCCTCCTTAGACACAGAGATCAGAGTATATGGTATTATGCAATATTTTTAAAAAAAATAATTGAAAAATTATTTTTAGTATTGAATGGAAACTATTCGTGCATTTTCAGCTGTCAAAAATATAGTGTTCTTCATGGGGATAAATTTTTAAGAATCAATGTATATGCAACATGTATATATATTACAACACATTTTCAGTTTTACTGAAGAACTCTTAAAATAATTCCAGTGTTCATCTCTCAGACTTGCACACATATCCAATTACTCTGGAAGCAGAATAACTCAGAGCCCAGAATGACCACATGTAATGGATATGTACATACCTTCATTCTGACTTCTCAAAAGTGTAAAGGGTAGACTTAAGTAGTGACCAAATGAGCTCCTGTTCAATTCTATTTGTTGTTTCCTGAAATAATCTGCTGTATCATGGCTATTTTATGTAACACTGTTGCACCAAAAAAATGTCATATTACTAGCACCCAAATTCTGGCCACCACATCATAGTGACAAAATGCCCAGTGTGCTGCATTTCATATTAAGCTATCAGTCTTCTTTAGTAAAACTATTTCCAATTCTTTCTGTAGGTCTCAGAGGCAGCTCATTATAGACCAGATCCTCTTGTCTAACAAGCTGATTAATGAATGAAGCCTTTTTTCCTTTTTTTTTTCTCTCTCCTTCTTTTTTTTTTTTCCCTTCTCATTGTAGACACTGAAATGAATTCTGTCATTCCCATCAGGATCCCACTGCACAGGTAATATTCAGACAAGCCTCTGGAAGTCCACCTACGCAATCACTTTCTTGTCAGGAGAACATTGCTGAATCTCACATTTTCTCTCCTTCACTCTTTGTCTTCCCACATCCACCTTCATAATGACTGTCTAATTTTCAGTCCACAGCCAAAATATTTCTTTTAATTCTGATCTTTATTAGTAGCTTCTATTACAACTTAGAGGAATTTGGAGCTGTTAACAGTCAGAAAAATAAGAGACTAAGATCTCTGAGTAAATGAAATGTAGTGGTCTCAGTTTTTGATGAGTTGATAGAAAAAAAAATAATTTTTGCAAGTAGGAGGAATATATTCCCAGATATGTGCATTTAGAAAAAACCTTGGGCTAAAAGTAAACTACTGTATAGTGTGTATATTTTACATCCATTCAAACATATTAAAACACAGACAGAAATCTTTGGGCCAAAATAAACATAATAATGCTGTATATCTGGAGCCTCAGGAAGCTGTATGCATGTCTCCCTTCCTGTTTGAAACTAAAGAATCCTGGTTTATTGATCTCCTTTTTTGGACGCCAGGAAAAAATCGATTCTATCACTCCCCTCTACAATTGGGCAGGGGAGAGAAAATTTAATGCACCGTTCATGGGTTGAGATAAGGACTAGGAGGGGTCATGCTCCAAATACCATGTCAGGCAAAACAGACTTGAGTTGAGGATATTATTTGAATTTATTACTGACAAAATCAGAATAGGATAATAAGAAGTAAAATAAATCTTTAAAACACATTCTCACCACCCCTCCCTCCTTCCCAGCTCTACCTCCTACCCCTGCAGTCTGCAGTGCAGGGTGACAGGGAATGGAGGTTATGGTCAGGTCATCATAGGTCGTTTTTCTTGCTGCTTAGGGAGAAGAGCCTTTCCACTGCTTCAGAACTGTCCACAGGAGACAGCTAAAAAAGGTTCTCCAACATGAGTCCATCCTATGGGATACAGTTCTTTACGAGCTGCTGCAACATAGGATGACTCTTCCACGGGATATATCCTTCAGGCATAGCCTGCTCCAACATGGGTCCTCCACAGGGTCACAAGTCCTACCAGGAACCTATTCCAGCATCGGGTCCTCCCTCCATGGGTCTGCAGGTCCCTGCCAGGAACCTGCTCTGACACAGGTTTTCCACAGGTTCAAAACCTTCTCTTGAGCATTCACCTGCTCCAGCACGGGTCTCCTCCATGGTGGATCTCTGCATCCCTGTGGTCCTCCATGGGCTGCAAGGGCATATCTGTCTCACCATGGTTTTCACCATGGGCTGTAAGGGGGATCTCAATTGCAGTGCCTGGAGTATCTCCTCCCCCTCCTTCTCCACTGGCCTTGGTGCCTGCACAGTCCTGCACATTGCCTCACATGTCCTCACCCTGTTCTTCTCTGGTCACAACTGCATCTGCACAATAATGTTTTTTTCTTCTTAAATATGTTGTCTCAGAGGTGATCACCATCTCTGATTGCCCAGCGGCAGGGCATCTTGGATCCAGTTGGCACTGGATCTGCTGGACATGGAGGAAGCTTCTGACAGATTCTCACAGCAGCCACCTCTGTAGCCCCCGCACCACCAAAACCTGCCCATGTAAACCCAATGCATATTACATTTCTTAAAGCTCTGCCCATTCTCACTTGCTGAACAGGACAAAGCACTCCAGCTCAGGCATTGCCAAGGCTTCTTAGAACAGAGGACTGTGCATTCCAGGGAGGTGTTTTCCCTTTTCTGCAGTGGTATCATACTGACTCAGGCTCCAGATTGCCATCCAGTGTCCCTGGCCTCTTCTGAAGAACAGATTTATGTCATGCTGCTGCCTTTCCTTGCAATATTCAAGGATGGCATAACTCTTCAGTAGCTGTCTAGGCAACCTGGGGCAAGAGTTGCTGATGCTACAGTGCTACCTTGCCTTCTCAGCATAAAAATTTAGGTTATTAATCTTACCTTTAGTGCATTAATCTTAGTTGCATTCATGTTATGGAGAATCCTCATTTTCCATTACTAGAGCAGGACCAGATAACAGGACCTTTATGTTTGAAGCATAGACATCACTCGTGTTTGTTTATTTTCAGTTCAATATGTAAAACTATCTTACTCATAGCAAGTCCTATTGTTATCCTTACCTAGGATAACAGCAGCACCTGTAATAATACTGTGATGACAATAAGAACCTTAGATCACATTCATTGTTCTATTCCTGTGAAGAAATAGAACTGAAAGTAAAATAAGTGGAAATATTAAATGTTGTTTTGGAAAAATTTAAAGAAATCAAGAATACTGAATAGCTTTGATGATTAACAACTGGATTGTAAATTTAGGGAATTAATATATATTAATATACTTCATATACTTTTACAACAGACTGATTAAATACTGAATATCTTTACCCAAAATACATTGCTCTCAATCCCTCCTGTGTAAATTCCAATATGATATAATACAATTTATACTAATTAAAAACATAAAAACACAGCTTCAGTGAGCAGTATCAGAATCATTTTGGCAATATACACAGCGACACTGTAAAAAGCATGACACATGTAAAAGACATGAATCAGAAGACCAGAACTCAAGAAATATTTTTTTGGACAATTTTGTATAGCCACATCACTCATCATTAGAAAGCCATCAGTCGCAGGTCTTTGGATTTCAAAATTAATTTTTCAATCATTGCAGCAAGTGAATGCAAAGTGAGTGCATCTGGCCATATGTTACAGGTTCATGATCTCTGGCAAAAGCAAGTGTCTGTTGACCTCTATTACCAGCAAACCTGTCTTTTCACTGGGAAAGTAATGGTCCGCAAACATTTTATTTTTAATCACTCCAAGGCAAATTTCTCAGGAACTCTTTCCTTTAGCCTCAGGGTATCCTGGGCCCAGCTCACATGTTTGATTGCCATGATCTGTAAGAGGTCCTCAGTCATAGCTGTTTCTTTCGATCAGCTGTGCAAACGGAAAATGCACAGTACACAAGGTCATTTCAGTCCTGTGTCCGGACTCTGATTAATCTGGCCCATGAACTCTGAAAATGCTTATGAGACACAATAAAAATAAACAAATGCTCATGATGCTTATTCAAGGAAAAAAAAATAAACTAACAAACCAAAACCCTCGAAGATGAACAACAGCAGCAGCAGCAACAAGTATTTAGAACCCAGTTATTACAGAAAAAGAAAAAGTATGCTGTAAGAACATTGACTAGCATCATCCACACTCACAGCATCTGTCAAGCCTTTGGAGGAGGAAACTAACCTTTTTATCAGAACCATGAAAGACTTTTAAGTTGCTAGTGGGGAGATTTCCTGCTAAGTGGGGCTTAGCCACAACACATCAACTGCTCTACCCAGAACAAAACAAAACACAGCTAAAATCACTCTTCATTTACTGTCTACTCACAGAAAATAGGAAAGGTTTACTTTTTCAATCAATATATACCCTGATTATTTTCTAACTCTGAAGGTATTGTTTTAGCTCAAAGCAATGGCATTGCACAGAAACACACACAATGGATTAGCTAATGAATAAATCAACACTAAGAATAAAACACACCAAATGACAGAAAAAGTGGCATTTATAACTATGTTCTGCATCCAGAAATGAAGAGTTCAAATTATTATAAATTTTTAAAGTACAAACTTGTCAAAAGAAAAAAAAAAAAACATAAAAAGGAGTAAGGAGATATTCTTAAGAAAAGAAAATTATACACATAAATATACCTATTGAACAATTTTTTTACATTAATAAATTTGTAGAATTTCAATGGGAATTTTTGATGCTTACTAGTGAACATTTAGTTTTTTAGTATGCATATCATTATGATAAACAGACTGGACATCATCAGCAATATCCACAGCTGTCCAGAAGACACAAAAGAAAAAGTGTGTTCCCTTTGTACTCATGCCAGGTAGCTGGAAGAGATCCTGAATAGATAATTTCAGCAGAGGAACTAGAACTGGTCTGCGCGAAATCACCGTTCACCATTTAGAAATGTCAAAATGTACAAAAATGGGAAGAAATTAGTGCCTTATTTTCCAGTAAGAAACAGAGGTGACATAATGTTGACCTATTTTCATGAAAAAGAGTAAAACAATGACATAAATATGAATTAAGATTAAATTGATAAATAAAAGACTGCAATAGTACACAATCAGTTTGATATTTTGAAGTAGTGTGATCATGTCTTCTCTTTTTTCTATTATTCTAAAATTTATATTAGAGAATCAGTATTTCGAAATCTTCTTTACTCTTATTTATTCTGAAACTCCCTTTCTTTGGATTGTAGAAGTTGCAAAAATATTAGTTGACTGAAAACAGCTCCTGATTGCTGTACTTTAACATCAAGTCAGTGCATTTTGGTTTGATAGCTATTTCTGATATAGTTATTATATTTGAAATCAAAAATTATTTGACATTATTTATTCTTCCTTATATGTAATTATAGCAACCAAAGTACATTACAGAATAACATGTCTCATTATTTTACTTTCATTGGAATTCTGTGGGGCAAATGGTGTCTTTAGATACTTTAGATACACAGCCACAGGTTTTCACATCACCAAAAGACACATATTTGTACCCAAGACAGAACTGTTGTATTTGTTTTACAATAATGTTAAATTTAAAAAAAAAAAAAAAAAAAAAAAAACCCACAACAA
>VWZU01007873.1:821403-935163 GCA_013397095.1 Sterrhoptilus dennistouni
AAAAAAAAAACCCACCATGAATAGTTATAGTTTAAACAGCAAAGTCAAGTAAAATTCCTATAAAGGTATTTGATTTTACATGTAAGGATCAAGACGCACAGTATCTCTCTAACATGTGAAACTTTGAATAAAACATGATGTTCTTATGCAATTTCCAGAGTATAGATCATGTATTTGTCTGATACTCTTAAAAAGCTGAAATTTAGGTGTGGAGTTCTGGAACAGAATGGTTAACACATTTTTAATACAACTGCACAAATAAGTGCAGAAATACCAGCACTGCATTTCTCACTTCTGTTTTTTGGTTTGAGTTTGTTTGTTGGTTTAGAGGGTTTTTTATGATGGTAACAGCAAAGCTGAAAACAGGGCTGTATTCTCTAAGGAGATATCTCTGTAAGTGTAAAAGTAACAGTTGACTGCTATTTTAACCTCTTTCTTTCCCTTTGGTGGCAAGGAGGTTTTCAGCTTAAATTTCCAGAATCCTTAGTGTTTGACTCTGTCCTTTCTGAAGTACAAATGACAGCATAGTTTATACCAGTCAAAATTTGCTAGGTTGCTTTTCAAATTGATTTTGCATTCCTTACTCTCGTCTTGAAATCTCTAGTATTTGAGTTAGTACTGTTTAAGTTTTTTCTACTAATTTTTACTTCAACAACATCAGGAATGTCACATTAGCTTTTAACTAGTTTGTGCAAAGGACTCTAGAGAAGTCACAGAAAAATGAATCATCTAGTCTCCTACTTCCTTTAAAAGACAAAGAAATAAGAACACCAAGTTCTTTCTCTAAGATTTCTCTAAGACTAAGTCAGGAAGTGTTACTGGAAAAAGAAAGCAAAACTTTTCAAGGAAATTTACATTTCAGATGTTCTTTTCCAAAAGATGAATTGGAAGAAAGAGTTATCTCATTTTACAATTGATTGTAACAGTACAGGGTGAACTTTGGTGCTCTTTTGTATGTCTTTTTAAGATATAGTATATGTCTTTTAACAAAAGGGGAACGAATAGCACACAATTTTTAAGATGGGGCCCTGCTGAGTACACTCAGCCAGCTTTTTTGCTTTGTGACCTATTGCTTTCTGAATCACACTAACTTGTTTTACTTTTTACAACAATTCTTGAGCCTTTGTTCATGTGAAACTATGTGTGAAAACACCAAGAATGCTCTGCAGAGGAAAAACACAAGACCACTACTGCAGGCATAAAGGTAGACTTGGAGGGGAAGGGAGGTTTCCCTCTCCTGTCTTATTTTATCTTTGTATATGTTGACCTTTATATTCCCTACCACTACCCAGCCACTTCATTGCATAACTTTCCTGTAATCCTTCATTGTCAGTTTTCTTGAATATGAATATGAATGCTATTCTGAAGAGCTTACCATCAACAACAAGTTGTGTCACACAGCTCTTTGGGTTTCCTTTCCTTTCCTTTCCTTTCCTTTCCTTTCCTTTCCTTTCCTTTCCTTTCCTTTCCTTTCCTTTCCTTTCCTTTCCTTTCCTTTCCTTTCCTTTCCTTTCCTTTCCTTTCCTTTCCTTTCCTTTCCTTTCCTTTCCTTTCCTTTCCTTTCCTTTCCTTTCCTTTCCTTTCCTTTCCTTTCCTTTCCTTTCCTTTCCTTTCCTTTCCTTTCCTTTCCTTTCCTTTCCTTTCCTTTCCTTTTACCATTCTGTAGTAAATATAGGTTGATAAATATAGGCTGATGACTTAAGAAATGTTTACAAAATTTGCTAAATTATGTCACACAGATTCAGGAAAAAATGGGATTTAATCCATTTTATTTGTCTGGCATGAGGTGATTCTTAACTTTATAGTTAAGGTTTTTACAGTAGGTTTTTACACTATGTGTGAATATAGATATTTTCAAATTATTCTCAGTCTGTGAAGAAAGAATATATATCATTTTGAGGACTTAAAATATTTTCAGTCTGAATAGTGTCTCATGTTCTTCAGACTAATCATAAAATAAATATTTTGATTTGTAAATAAATGATACAAAATTTTATGTTTTAAACCATGCTTATAGCATAAAAGTCACCAGAAAAGCAATGAAAGAAAGTCCAAACTTGTTAGATTTCTAGGTTGCATTGTGATGTGAGACAGAAGGAAACTTCCCTTTTTCTGGGTCTCCCTGTTTTATGTATGTCTACAGAAATGTGATTGAAAACTGTGATTATTGACTGCTGGAAATTTTTTTTTATTTCATAAGCTTCCTTTTTGTTTTTTCTTTAATAATGAGCATCACAGAACAGTTGAACATAGAAAAGTGAATTAATACTCAAGTCTTCTCTTTTTTTTTTTTTTTTTTTTTTCTGGATGAACACCTCAAGTAAAGGAAGCACCAATATTTCAAGTTTTCAACAGCCAACATGAGTCAGTTACTGTTTGTTTCTCCCATTTTCCTGCTTATAAAGAAAAGTAAATTGTAGCCTGTGGAATAAAGAAATGATCTATAAGCATGACATTTTTCTGCTTGCCTGGAAGACTTATCAAAAAATGAGTGACAGTAATATCTACTAAGATATTTAGATCTCTGCATGGTTGAGCAATGGGTCATTTCAGTGCAGGTGTGACTGATGGAGTTAGCAAGTCCTATGACTTTACATCACTTTATTGTTTTACTGAGAACTGCATTCAGCTCCTGGCATAAATGTAAGCCCCTCTCAGGGAAAGTGATTGAAGCTATTTTGCAGCATTCAATTTGGTTTGAGAGTCTGAAAATTCAACTGTTTACTGAATATCTCATTAACCACTTAGTCAAAATAAGCCAGTTGGACTAAGATGTATTTTTTTAGTTGATCAGCCAGCAAATTGTGGCTGAAATGGATTACAAAACAGCTCAGATGGTAGACTACACTGCAAGGCTATCTCCAGTGAGAAGATGTTTAAGATAAGTGTTTTGTGTCCTTCCACCCATGCTCAGGGCCTGTGGACACACAGTTACAGACTGTAGACTGTAGGTCAGCATATAGAAATATTCCACCACAAAATCCATGCACATCTTTTCCCCACAGCATTTGCAAGAAAATTTCCACCTTCTTTCTTATTTTTTGACTATTGCTCACCAGAACCTTAATTGAAACAGCTTAAGGCATTTTCTGTAGAAAGATCAGCAAGTCTTACTGGAATTGCTATTCTAGTTTAACTTTGACCAAAGAGAATAAACAGTTGGCTTAGTGATGTCCTTCATAGTCAGAAACAGCAAAATTTTTTTCCTGTAAAAGCTTTTCCTTCCAAAAAATTACTTTTAGCTGCATTACCATGTTGAAAATAGATTTTTAGCCATGATTTTTCATCTTTTAAACTACCTAGAGGTATGCAGCTTCACTTTCTAAGTCCCTGTCCTACAGAATCACCTTGGCTGTGGCACAAAGGAACAATAGAACGTTGTGGATGGGGAGCAGTAGAAAAAATGCATGACTACTAACAAGCAAACTCACCACCTACCCCCTGTGACAGTAGACCACTGTGAGGCCTGACATCTGCCCAACCATAAAAGATAATTTTCCAGAGTCCAAATGATTCCTGGAAGATGAGACAAGATCCAGTGAAAAGGAATTGCAGATGGCCTGAAGCACTCATGCAGGCCAAATTCAACTTGTGGTTTCTGAGAGCAACAGCTTGCAGAACAGAGTTCTTTGCCAATGGAATTACCAGATACAAATTACTTCTTCAAAGTGAGGGGGCTGCCCATTTTTTCTCACATCATTTCAGTTGTTAAGCTCAAGAAAATGTCAAGATTGTAGATCTTGCAAGATTTTTTTTTATTTTAATGGATCATAGGTGCAAGGGTACTGTTTTGATAAAGCTCTACTAGTGTATCAGGAATACCAGCCTGAGATCAACTAGAAGTTTTCTTATACTTTTGTTATTTGCAAGACATGAAAGTCATTCATTTTCCTGAACTGTATATTCTCACTGAAATAGAATTTTTACTTCCCAAGTGCTGAAAAGATGACTTAAAGCAAAAGAAAATTCCTTTTCTTAAGCACCTCCTTTAGAGCCCAGCATTTTATTTGGAAGCTCCCATCCTAAAAGCAACCATAAACTGAGTCTCAGAGTTTTCAACCCTCATAAACACAAAAGTTCAGCAATTCTGATGGGCTTTTAGACATTATTAGTGACGTGCACAGACTGAAGAGAAGATTGTCCTTTCAACAAAGCCATTAACACCCTATTTTGTGTACATTAATCTTGTGTGATGTTTTAGTTTCTCCCTCCCCCTGTGAGAAACTACAGGAAACAAACTTCTAGGACTCATCACACAATCAATATTCAGTACATTAAAACCTCAGCATATCTCAATGTAGATGCTGAACATTTAATCTCTGTCACTAGCCCTGTGTACTTACTTGAGTACACAGAAGGAATTTCAATAAATATTTTATAGATCTCTTCAAAGACCTATTTTTTTCATTTTTGTCATCTTGTATTTTATGGCTTCTTTTTATCAAAAGGTATAATAATCATATGGACAATGATTATAATGTTTTTGAGGTTCTATAGCTTGATGCTAACTACATAATGAGGTTCTTTTTTATGTTAATTTCATTTTTCCTGAAAAAAGCATTAGATGTCTTCAATTGAAAGAGCTCCAGTTTTAGGGTTTAGTTTTTCTCATCCATAATTACTAATAATACCTCTCTGAACTACCCTTCTAATAGTGTTATTTTGCAATACTTGTTCTTTTGCACCTTTTTTAAAGCTACAGTATTGATTGTGGCGGGAATTAATTTGCCATTTTAAGAATAATTCTTTAAAGTTTCTCATTTAATCTTGGGTTTTTCTAATAACTCTAGGAGAGATCCAGTAAACTGAATTTGTCTAGATGTTGTGCTAGGATTTTTCCTCTACTTTTCAGAAAAAATACCTTCCCACATTTTGCTCTGTTATGGATGAAACAAATGAATAAAGGTATTAAGTCTCCACTGTATACACCATCACCACTACTTTCATGAACTTAGAAAATATTCTAGCACTTCCAAGTGTTAGAAATATAAAAGTCTAAACTTCACAAAGTAAAAATGAGCATATGATTGTTTATTGCTGCATTTCACAGATTTTGCTTTTTTATTTTAAATAACTTATATTTCAGTTAGTAAACTTGCATCTGAAGAAAACATGGGCAAGCCTAGTGAAGTGGAGCGTAAGTGTTTTGAAGAGGTATCATTCATTATTGTTCCTATCATTCATTTCTCAGTTATAAATAAACAGTGATTCTTTCACTAAATTGCAAGTGTTTTATTGTTTTTAAAGAGAGAAGAGAAAAATACATGCAAACACAGTCTCTTAAGCACTAAACATCCGGGGAGAGACCCGAATAGGATATTACTGCAATGATTGAGGGAAATTTTACTTTTCAGCTTTACTCACAGTTTCCTAGTATACTCTTTCCTGTACCCTTCAGTCAAGATCTCTCAATTCAATAGTTTGTCTAATTAGGTCCAGGGAGTTTGTCTAATTAGATCCAGGGTCCTGATTAATTTTCTGTATATTTCCTCTGTCATTTTTACCTCATTCTCTTTTTTTTTTTTTTCTTTTTTTTTTTTCTTTTTTTTNAGGATAGATGCTTTGCACCTACAGGTGTCTAATATCCCAAAGTAAAATAAAAGTCACAACAAACAGCTCCATCCAGTGGCTCTCTTTGTGACTGAATTTCCCATGTTCATTTTGAGCAAATAATTTAGATGGATGCTTTGGAGAATGTGTGTGAAGAATATGAATATCAATATGATGTAAACAAATATCTGCCATAAGTTTCATTTTTCTCCCATAACTTCACCTTTTTACAACACAAATTCCCTGTTTATGATTACAAGAGGCAACTGCAAAACATTTGTAACCCAAAGATAAGAGGGAGCTTTTTTTATTCTAATCTGCCTGATATGGCAAATACTGTATAGATTCACAGAAGAGGCACTTCCCTATATAAAATTTTTCTTTTAACTTGGAAATTTAGAAGCAAATGTATTTTAGCTTTACTTTGATTTGAGTCTAAATAATTTTTTTTTTTATCAAAGGAGACCTAAATCTAGTTTGTCAGTAAATATTGGGCAATATTTTTATTGCTGAAGTCCATTATGTGTGTATTTCTGCAGTAATATTACAAATAAAATTATGAAAAAGCTTCAAAGCATCTTGCAGGGGAGACAGCCGGCATTGCCTAGAGATTAATCTGAAATTACCAGATTTCTAATTTATAAAACGGACATTTCAAGGAACCATCAGCAGGGGCTTTGGGAAGCCACATCTGTAGTCCCATCTTTTTGTCCCATGGATCCTTGTTTATTGAGAAATTCAAAGGACTGTGCTTGAGGAGAGGACTTGTAGAGTAATTCGTTCCAAATGAAAGCATAATACAGGTTTTTTGGAAACTTTTGCATACCAACCCATTTGAAAACCTTTACATATCAAATCTACCATGCTACATATTTTCTTTTATGAATGAAATATAACTGTGAGGAATTAAATGTATGCAAGAAGACATACATATTACTCTGAGGCTGAGGCTCCTTCCTTATTGCTAGGCCATTTTCTTTTCAGGTTAAATATGCTGAAATATTATTTTCTGTAAATTTGACATGCAAATTACAAATAAAATTACTGTGGTTTTAGTTTGCAATGATAAAAATTATCTGCCATGTAATTTTTTAATAATTGAAAAATTTTGACTACTAAAACACTGTTCAAGACTGGGAATTTATTCATCTTCACAAACTCTTGTTATTGCTCTTAAGTTTCCATTTATACTTTATCTTTCCCATCAAGTTTTGTACCCATCACTATGGATTCATATGTATTTGTTTCTTTTCCTTAATAGAAAGCACTTGAATATCAAACTGTTCTGAAAGTCATCCTCAGATTGCCACAGAATAAATGTAATTTATTTACTGATAATCAAAGCACAGTTATTCGTTATGCCTAGATTTAAATATGGTCATAATAAAACCTGAATACTCTAAAATAAGTCTCACCAAATTATTCTCTGAAGTATAGCAAAAAAATTATCACAAGCAAGTACAAGATTGTATCTTTAACGATATCTTCCTCTGGGTAAACAAATAAATTACCCTATTAAAAAAAAATATTAAGCTGTTTTACCTTAATTCCATATTTTTAATGTTCTACCAATATTGAAAATAGCATTTCTTCACTCAGTATAAGATACCAAAGTCAGCGGCACAGAAATACAATTTAAACATTAGGGTACTGTATTGTAAGAAATTATAGAAACATAATACATTGCTATTCTGAGATTGGGCTGAAATGCAAGAACAGTAGAAAGACCTGTAGGTAATTCAGCTACATGGATGTGGTGGTCTGGGATCTGACGTTCAATTTGTTGCTGTTTTTGTTGTAATAATTTTCCAGTTTGAAAATTTATCTAACCAAAATTTATTTCCATTTCTGCACCGTATGGTACACAATGCCAAAACTACTCTTGTGGAACTGGTCATGAAGTGAATGTGGAAAAATACAACTCAAAACAAGAAGGCCATAGTACTTTCTAACAGAAGAACAATGCAAATCCATGACACAGCAATAAGTCTAGAGACAGCAGCTGGTAGTTGCAATTACATCTTACACAAGGGATCTTCTCTTGTTCTAAGTCAGAATTTTCATAATTTAGGAGCAACAATATCTGATAAAAGCATATAAACCTGTACAAAGCAAGCCAACAAGAATCACTAAGTATTTCATCACCAAAAGAACAAAATCTACAAAGTATTAATAATACACTTAAATTAACAAATGTTAATAGACAACATTTCATGGCTTTATTTAAAGACAAAAACCCCCCACAGACTTCTGATTTTTCACTTATATATGCACTATCTAATTAATTTTTATGTTTGGACTTGTTCATATCTAAAAGGAATGCAGAGTTATGTTTTAGAAAGCAGACAACATTGCTGCAGTAGTTATGTGAGCCTGTACTTTTCACCTTATTGGGCTAGAATCAGTAGGCCAAATACTCAGTCTGAGTTTTACATGACTGCAAAGCAGACTAAGCAACAGTATCAAGACTGCTTGGAAGAGATATGTCTGGACACGGCTACATGCTATCACAGTCACACTCATCACAGCAGCCAGTGTGATATGCCCCTCAGGAGGATGTGAGGTGCCAAACTTTCACCACAGTGCCATTTAGAAAAGATGTGCAATCATGACACTAAAACACATTAAAGAAAAAAAAACCTGACTGAAGTGGTTTTTGACCAGGGGTTTGGCTTTTGCTTCAGAACTTGTGCATCACCTGAAGTACTCTGTACCTGAAGTACCAATCATAGCTACTTAAAATCGAGATCTGTATTTAATGTATATTCATATATGAATTACATCATTTCCTCACATTTTCTGTGAGTGGTATTTACAAATAAGAACTGATTTTAGCTTCAATCTTTGAAACAGTAAAAGAAACAGAAAATTAAGATTGCCACTGCCTTTGCATATATTTTTAGCAAGGAAGTTTATTTACATCTGCTGACTGAAAAATAAAAGATCATTATACTAAGCATACATTACTTCCCATGCTGACTGCTAACCTTAGAATTATCATCTGAATCATAACATATAATTTCCCAGAGCTGGCACTTCAGGAAAATAGTCACTCTTCAGATTAGATACTTACCATAGAAAAATACCATCAGGAAATTAATATATTACATACACAATTTTCCTTTGCAGATCTGGGAAAGGTGCAGGAAGAGAGAGCTATAAAAGAGCTCCTCTAAGTTTCAGTGCATGTTAAAGTACATTAAAATGGGCAGAAATGTTCTTACTGCTCCATCAAGAAGGCATACTGTACCTGATAAGAGAAGTCATAAATAGTGCAGAAGGTTTCCTTTGACTTGTTCAGCTCCTACATCTTTCAGTCACAGGCTCTATTAGAGATGCAATTGAGATATTTATCCCAAAACCAGAACATCTCTTTCCCTGCCAACTGCAATCTGGTGTACTACAGAGACTACTCTTTCTCATTCACTTCCAGAGAATATTAACATAGACTGACCACACTGTAAGATGTAACCTAGACTTGCCAATGAATTAATAGGACTTCTCTTTTGCTTTCATAGCCACAGAACCATTGATTTCTGCAGCAGTGAAACATATAAAGTTAGTCTGTGATATAAATAGATTTGTCTTGCTGCATTAAATCTTGCAAAACTGAAGGATAGAAATTCTGTATAAACCCCCACTCTTATATGTGCTTTCTATTTTGTTTCAATAAATGAAAGATGGAAATTATTTTTAAAAAATCAAAAGGATTATTTACAAGAATTTTTTTAAGTTGTCTTTAAAAGCTTGGTTTTAAATGTCTCAGAGATCAAGTCAAACAGTGGTAAAGAGCCCTTTTTCTTATAGCAAAGAGTATTAGTAAAGGGTTTTGTTACTCAGAGAAACAGATCAGAAAAATTTCAGTCTTGTTAACACTTGTGTGGAAAATATTTTATAGTGTCTCTGCTTACCCTTGAATATAAACAACTTTCCCTATTTTTCACAATTTTGCAGTTATTTCCATAACCTCTCTTTGCCTGGCACCTAGTTGACCAGCTCTTCCTCTCTTTGGGAACTGATCTCAAAGATTGCAAATACAACAATTACTAAACAAAATAATCAGAATTTCATGTGTCTGAAGTGAAGGGAATGGAACACAACATTAGAAAACTGTCCTGCTTCAGCTTAAAATTGCAATTCCTTCTCTTATGAAGCCCACCTTTACAGTTGCCAGGCAGCCTGCTAGGCACGCAAACCACAGAGATTGCATACTGGGTCATTTCAGGTACTTTTGCTGTTAATCAGCTACCAGTGGTTAGAATTAAAAAGTTACATTATGGAGAAAATATTTCTGTTATGCAAATGGGTAGGGAGGAATATGCCACTCCATTAGACCTGTGATGCAGATGATGACTTCCTCCTTGCCCTTGCCTAAGTTTTTATCTAGTGCCTCTCAAACGCTTTCAAGCTTTTAGTAAAATGAGTCACTTTGCCATTTCACGGATTTTTTTTTTAGATATCAAACCTGTGTGCTCCAATACAGAAACAGAAGAGAAGCAGGATGCATCAAATGCACGCTGTGTTGTCATTTAAAGAACTTTTCCACAAAGGAAAGCAGGACTGATTCACAAAGCAGAGAAAATTAATATCCAGTATTACTTGCTGGAAATAATATAACCAGTTCTGTCTCAAGGTTCCCTCAGGCATTCCATAAGCTGAATAGGTATCAAAGTGAATAAACTATTCAAAGCTAAAACTTCACAGCCTGAGGTGTTATAAACACAGTTAAGAGGAAGCTGCAGAGACTTGGACAGGCATTACCCATATGGCACAGGACTCCATTCACCTGCATTAGCAATACTGTATCTCTTTCTCAGAGCTACGTTAGAAAATAACTGCTTTTCTCCCTCCACTTCATGATTAATAATAATAATGCTTCAAACAGAGAAATACAATTCTTCTCTTAGTTTTTTCTTATTCCTCATTATCTGATGGTTTTATAGTATGGAGATTTATTAACAACAGCAGTTTATTTTTGAAAAATAAAAGTGACTTATGCCCTTCTAGCTATTTTGATAGCTGCATTGGGAAGCTTATTCAAAATTAAGTCACCAAGTTTTATACATAAAATAAAGAAACTGATGAAACACATGGCTATTAACTTCACAAACAGCGCTTCCTCTTTGAAATTATAATCATGAATGCAATAATCTCTAGGAAAAAAATCCTTTTGAAAATAATTGAAACAAATATCTAAGGTACATAATGACTAAGAAATGCAAATAAATTAGAGGGGTATGTATCAAGAGGAAAAGCACACATTTTGTAATGAGACAGGACATGAATATTGTTCCTCACATACAATTCATAAAGTTATGCACCTTAGGCAGAGGCAATAATCAGTCGAGTGCAGTCAGCAATTACCTCATTGAGGTGTCTAACAGTAATATTAACACTGAAAGAAGAGGAAAGAATTACTATGTTTCACCAAACCACGTGATGCCATGCTCTAGCATCAAATCATTACAAATTTGAGTCATATCAATCTAAAGTGAAAAGAAAGAAGAGGTTAATCCATCTTGAGAGAAGTTCCCAAGCTTCTGTGGTGTGCGATTCTGGACAGCTAGAGGTGGAAAGATGTACTTTTCTCTAAGGTTTGCAATCAATGATGCAGGGTGTGAAGACTCGGTACTGTACCTTATGTGATTACCACACTTGATTATAACTGTAGTAACTTAAATTGCTTTTTTAATCTTTTTGTACCTTTGTTCCATTATTGCAAAGCATATGCTTCAATATAGACTTGTTTTTTGGCCTAAGTTGTAGAACAAACTCTGTAAATGTAAACAAAAGTATTTTGTTCGCAGTGTACAACAAATCTTAAAACCAAGATGCTGATGGGCAGCACCAATCACCCTATTTACCAAAATGTACCTCTCTGACCTACCATGTGAATTGACCTAGAAATTGAAAATGTGAGTCCATGCAGAATGGTTGAGTGATCAGGATTCACACAGAAAATTGTCCAGCTTTCAGCAAATAATGGAATGAGCATTCAACCCAAAATATCTTAATTAAAAATTTTTGCAATACTATAAAAAAAAATTTGCATCTCTTCTTTAAAATTAGGAATCTCACCTGGCTGCTGCAACAATTTATCTGATGTGATCTGGATGAAAGAAATTTATTTTCAAAAAAAAAGCAGCACTAAAACCTAATTTCTTAGATTTAGGATTAAAATCATAGAGGTCTTATAACTGAAGTAGTCTAGTAGGGGGCAGACCTATGCCATGTTACTCTGGTATCTGAAATTGCATCTAGCTAGAGTTAGATCTTGACTGTCAACCCCTCAGTTCATCCTCCTGACCACAATTCTTTTAAAAGTCTTTTCCATCATACCTTTCAGTCCCCAGCAAAGAAAGAAAAAGTATTTCTGTGTTCATGTCAACCTGGCAATGAACTCCATGCTCTCTCTCACTGGTTTAAGCATTAAAAATTTCAAATGGTCTCTAGGCAAGCAAGGAGGCATATTGTGCTGCCCTTTTTATTACATGAAAAATATGGACAAATCATTCCATTGTTAAAAGAACCCGCAGCCTCCAGATTCTGAAATAGCACTTCATTCCTCAGACACTAAAACTGTTCCTCTCTGAAGAGCCTTTTGTGACACAAACACACAGAAAGCCTTCTGGCTGTTTTATTATCTTACAGAACCGTGTGTTCTTTTGCAGAGGCCCCACGCCTGCTGCAGCACTGGCACCATAAATAAACAACACACCGCCACGCTGGAAAGGATGAGCCCTTTCAACAAGCCTCCACGGAGAAAGGCATCTCAGGGTTGCCTGCTGCTTGCCAAAGTGAAGTGTGATGAGCAGCAGGAGTGGGGCAGGCACGGACAGCCCCTCAGGGGAATGCTGGCTGGGAAAGGTTTTTAATTTACCTGCTTCCCTTAGCGCTCATCCTGAGGATATTAGACTTCTGAAAACTGATGGCCTTCCCCTTGGGTGCTTTCCCTCTTTGTTTGCTCTCTCGCCTCAGACGTACATGCATGATGCTGGCAAAGGATATATTGTTAGGAAGGGTTTGAAATCAGCTAAAGACAAACCTGGGTAACCAGCAGTGTGTGGGAAATCATGAGCAAAACCTCTCATCAGAGGTGGTGGGGTGCCCTTTTTGGAAGTCTCACAAAGTATATGAAGTACAGTCTGTGTAAATACTTTTGCTATCTTTTTATGGCTAAACACTGAGCACTTTCGGCTTGCTTGAACAATTGATAGATTTTTGTCTGGTCAGATGGCAAGGCTTGTACAAGTTTAGATCAGAAAAGCTCTGATGTGCTGTCATGCATAGCATCCATATCTCCATGCTGTCAACAAGAGGAGGACTTATAAAACTCAAACCTACAGAGGTGGTATTTGCATTCTTCTGCATGCCTCAGGAACAGCTGATAGAGGTCATCTGGCTTCTCTGCTGCTTAGTCAATAGCAAACAGGATTTGGAGATGGTGTCACTTTATTCAAGGCAAGCCGAGACAGGTTCTGAAAAGTACCATGTCAGCTGTAATAGGGAATCCTGAGCTTCTGTAATGCTGAATAAATTCTGGACACTTTCAACAATTATAGAATAGTTTGGATTGGAAGGGACTTTAAAGATCACCTGGTTCCAACCTCCCTGCCACAGACAGGTGGAGTTTTCATCAGAGGTTATCTGGCTGCTCAGAGCCCCTCAACCTGGCTTGAACACTTTCAGGGATCGGGCATTCACATCTTCCCTGGGCAACCTGTGCCAGTGCCTTGCCACCTTCATAAAGAATAATCCTAATATCTAATCCAGACCTACTCCCTTCCAGTTTAAAGATATTTCCTCTTGTCCTGTCACTACATAATCTTCTGAAAAATCCTTCTCCATCATTCTTGTAGCCCCGCTTTAGATGATGAAAGGCCCAATTAGGTCACCCCAAAGTCTTCTCCAGACTGAACAATCTCAATTCTCTAATCTTGTCCTCATAAGTAAGGTGCTCCAGCACCCTAACCTTTTCTGTTGGCCTTTTCTGGACTTGATCCAACAGGCTGATGTCTTTGAGTTGGGGATCCCAGAGCTGGATGCAGCACTCCAGGTGGGGTGTCACCAGTGCAAGAGGGAAGACTCCCATCCCTTGCCTGGCTGGCCACGCCACTTTGGATCCAGCCCAGGACAGGACTGGCTTTCTGGGCTGTGAGTGCACATTGCCAGGGTGTGCCCAGTCTGTAAAAGTTTATGACTGGCCCCAAACATAAAGCCATTTGTGTTCCCATTGCAGCATCCTTGAGTAGTAGGTGACATGAGTTCTATCTATGTAGGACGCAGCTGGTGTCCCTGGAGTTATACATAGCAACTCCTGCAGCCTCTGCCTCTCTGGTCTGATCCGGTGAATCCCAAAGTCACATCAATTTCCTTTTACCATCATTTAGGAATTTTCTGTACACAAATTAAATAGGTGGTTCATAATCTGTATAAATGTCTAAGATCCTTCCCTTGCTAGAGTTAATATTCTTTGCAGACCTCAAGAACTAAAGAAACCAATATTTGACACAATCTTTCTGAGAAGACTGGCTAACCTACCTCCAGGGTAGCACTCCTACCTACCTTCAACCCCATTTCACTGAGACAAAGAGTAATATTGCAATGCTACTGTGTACAGTGGTTGCTGTGCAAGAGATCAATTTGAAAAAAAATCAAAATGGATCCATCCCAGCAAGTAAACTATCACTGAGTAGAACTAAAAAAGAGATACATCTCCCAGGCAAGTAATCAATGAGCGGAATTTGTGGCATCCCTGGCCATCTTTTCAGAACTCACTAGCAATTATTATTCAGTCAGAAACTACCAAAGAATAATATTGTATGATATATTCCTTCATGCATGATATTTGTTTTTCTCTATTCCAGATTTTTCATCCTTATCCAGTGGTCACTTTCCAAAATCATCTGGCAAACCAGATCTCCATTTCAACTCTGTTGTATGTCCTTCTACCTGGTGGGTCTCCTTTCAGCTGTCAGCTGCTAAAAATTGATGTCAAATCATTCACAGTGCACTGCCTCTGCTTCTGTCATTCTGTTAATAACATTCAGGTCTGATAATTCCTGATGAGAACTTCATAGGAATAAATTTAAATATGTGTTCAAATTTTGTTTGTAAACACTTCTTACTTGATGCCCACACATAAAGTAAAAACTGCTATTCTCCACACATAAATTTACTTCCTTAAGCTCCACTGGTAACAATGAGGAAAAAAAAATAAGATGGTGCCCTCTTTTTTCTTTCAAAACAGTAAAAACATTCATGCATTCAACATTCCTAATTGAAGAAGGTATATGTTCATAAATATTACTAGATGTGAAGACAGTAAAAACACTATCCTGTTTGATAAGTAATAGAGTAATCACAGGGGCTGAAAGGAAATCTGAAGACCAAAGAGCCAAAACATTATTACATTGAACAACTGAAAATAGGAAGAGAAATGAGGGAACCATTAAGACATGAGCATATTTTACACATAAGCTAAATACTATCTTACCAACAATTTCAGTTTAATCATCCAAGTAAATAGTTTAGTAGTAAGGATATATCAAAAAGGTGGTACTGAATAGTAAACTAAAAGGTAGCAAATAGGCTGCTTGACAATTTTAAAATATATTTATGCTTGCTAGGGCTACTTTTCTTGTAACTAACAAGGAAAAGTACTCAGAAGGAAAGGATAAAAAGATAACCAAAATCAAAATACAATACAATAAAGGAGAAAAAGCATGGCTTTCTTTCTTCTGAAAAGTTTGGTCAAATTCTAGGATTCACAGATCTGTAGAAAAGAGACATAGAGCTAGCTGGATGAGTCTTCCAATAGAACAGGCTCTTAAATACAGGATCACTTTGAAAGTCTGTTTCATGGCACCTTCAAAATTGGTCTTTTGTCTGTTGTTGTCCCCTCAGAGATGCAAAATATGACAAGTTTCTGTTAAAATATTATTCTTTTTATTATACTTAAGGTATGTGTAAAGTTCTAGTGAATTTCCTTGCCTGTTAAACATCTTTCCATTACACAGTGATTTGTTCTTAAAGATCTAACTAAAGAAAAATGTTTCTTTGACCTCCTCCAGGTTTTGCTGAGAACAAAATTGAGCTGGGTTTCTAAGGTTCTCTTTGAACTTGATTTCACTGCTGAAGAAAGGTTACAGTTAAATTAGGAGCTTCAACAAGTTTCTAAAACTTATATAAAACCCTGTCCTATGGACTTCATCCTCTGTCAAGTTTTAGTTTTCAAATGACATAGTGTGTGCTATTTAAATCTTTTCTTCCTATCTCTTGAAAAGTGTGTTGCAGTGTAATAGAGCTATGGCAGCAAATTTGTGAGTTTTTCATGCCCATTATTCCAGAAAAATCTTCAAGTAATACAGTGATTTTGTGGTCTTGATAGCAATTGTGAGTTGTATGAATTATTGTGAATGCTTCATTTATTGTTCCATATAAAATGGGTACCATTAGTCAAGAACAGCACCAAAAAAGATGTTTTGTTCATTTGAATTCAGAATTTATGGAACACCTAACTTTCCTAGGGAAGAAATTCTTCTTTTCCCATGTGCCTGAGAATAATCAATAATTAATGATGTCTGTGATATTAATGACTCTATGAACATCCCAATCTCTCTATTTTTAGGCATGGCTGCTATTTGTGGAATACCACCAAGTCAAAGAACACAAAGAAAGAAGAGGAGATATAATTTTTAAATAGGTGGGATCTCTATTCTGCTCTGGAAACATGACTGATACCTGTTTGTCTGAGCTTCAGTTCATCCTCTGACAATCTGTGTAGCAGAAGTTATTTTGATTTATTATCTCATAACTTTTACCAGCTCTCAAATTGTTGCTCTCAAGGGAGTCATTTCCAAAACACATTTCAGCAGTGGTTCATATGCAAGTACTTCCTATTAATCAGGAAGCAGCCTGCAAGAGAAAAATCTAACACATCTCCTGTCTGTATCCTCTGCTACAAGATCCAAAAGACTTCAATATTGGGAATTGCCTATGTTCTGAAAAGTCAATTCCTAGAGAAGAAAACTATTCTATATTTGACATGATATTTGGGACTTGATCCAAAGCTTCCAGCAACTCCACCAGCTACTCCTGTGTGCAGATGCGTAACTTGCACCCAGGTAAAGATTTAAATATTGAGATTTTTGGTTTTAATTTTCAGAAGCTGCTGAAACTTCTGAAAAACTCCTGAAAAAACTCTGACATCTTTTTCAATCTTTTTCTCACTTTCAGTTCTGGACCAGACAGTGATAAGTGCATGGACCTAGAGTTGTGTGTTTCAGTTTAATTAGTCAATGATATCATCCTGCTGAAAAAAGTGTTTAGCCAAGTCACTACACAGGTTGGTAAAGGATGCTTCGGAGTAGATCAGAAGTGAGATGTAATATATAGCTGTGTCTGGTGCAAATTTTTTGTGGATTTTATTTAACCCTTTTGTGTCTTTGATTCTGGATGATAAGCAAGATGAAAGCAGCAGAATCCCAGGAGAAAATAATAAAAACTTAGATTGGAGAATAAATCAGGGAGCGACACATGGTGGAAGGAGTTGTGGAAAAGGTATGGCAGAATCGAATTTCATTCCAGAATAATTCAGAAACACTGGCCCAGAAAGATATCGAGAGGCCTGAAATATTAAGGATTTGGTCAAAACCAAAAATGTCTGTTCATCAGTTTGTACAAGAAATTATTGCAAAATAAATAAAATAACATTAAAAACCACCTACTTTGCAGAAGAAAGAATTACAGGTTTACAGTCTGGAAACTGAGTTCGTATGATTTCCACATGAGTTTCTATATTACTCCTTCTCTATGACTGTAAGTGTCTAGAGCAAAGTCCAGTTGCAGTATAAGAGATTTGTTTACCTTCAGCATCTGTTCCACACATTCTGCTGGGAATCCTGAAGTGAAAAATTAATTAATATTTTCTTCTTTTCCACTGGCTCTGTCCTCTATGAATAAATAATGCTGGTCATTTGTTAAATATTTGTTGTCTCATATTTCTTGTATCTCACATAATTAAAAAATGAAAAGCTGCACTACTAATCTCCTGTGAAACCTCAGCATCAGTCTTCACCTTTGCTTCCCTGTTACATTGCCTAGTCTCAACAGCCCACTTCTTATCTGATGGTTAACTTTTCTAAGCTTCACTTTGACCACAGATTATTTATGGTTTTTTCCCTTGGTTCATTAATATATTTTTTTTAGTTCTTCTCTCTTTATTTTTGAGGACCATTTTCAATCTCTCAAGCATGTGCTTATTTAGCAATATAATTACTTTTGTATGTGTGCTGCTCCTCTTCTTACCACTGCTTCTGGCTCCTCTTGTATAGGTTAGAAGTTCTTCTTTTGATATTTTCTATCTTTGTTTTCCCTCCTACATGACTATATGACATTAAGGTCATATTTAAGCAGATTTTTGTCTCTCATAGTTGTGTCCCAGGATTATTTTCTACCTCAGTATTACTGAGGCAGATTTTTGTGTTAATCAACATGAAACTAAGAACTGCTCATTTCTATAGTCTGCAATATTACTGGTAAAATATATCTCTATTTTATTATATTTCTGACATGCACAGGATAATTTTGAATCACTCTTTATATGTTAAAGACCACAGTTTATACCTAACAGGTATATCTCATTACAACAGTCTTGCTACACTAGAAAACTATAGCTTTGTAGGAAATTTTATGGCACCACAATCTCAAGTTAACTTTTCCACAGGTGTCACAAACTCATCTGTCCTCAAACCCAAGCCACAAACTAATAAGCCAGCAAAGAGTAGAGGTGACTGGGTTTTTTTCTGCAGCCACTTAAAGAATCAACCTGTTTCCTTCAGCTGCACTGTGTCGTACCCTGAGGCTCAAGTAACAGCCATAGTGGGAACCTCCCCACCTGGAAAACTCCTTTCTTTTCAGTGCAGTATGACTCCCACAAGTCCTACAGTGCTACCCTCCAGTTCCATTAGTAGTCCTGAGAATGCTGGAGAATCAAATACAGTTTGATTATTCTTAAAATTCTTCACACATAATGGCTACTGGCAACACACAAAAACAGGTCCATCATTTTACACAACATGCGTTGGCACCATCCTTCATGAATAAACATCTAGCCATCCCTTCTCACTCCATATAAGTTGACATTCCAGGTTACATTATAACTACATTTTTATAAGATGTCCTCTGTGTAATCTTTTTGATTGGGAAGCTGTTGCAGTGATGAGAAATTTGATAGCCCATCAACAAATCTACATGTACTAATTGATCTGATATCCATGTAAGTCAAAACTAGCTGACCCCTTTGCAAAGTCGAGGCAGAGAGGAAGCTTGTGAGGCTTTGTTGGAAGGTTTTTTCCTGTATTTATTCCCTAAGGTGGCTTCAGAAAGAGGAGGGAGTGAGGTTTTTGCTCCACAGGAAAAAAAATCTTTATCACAAAAAGGGAGAATGAGGTATTCAGGGAATATATATATTTCCAATTTTTTTTTTTTTAAATGAATGTGATTTTCTGGGCTTCATGATTATTTTATGAAGGGGCAAAAAACTGATCCCATAGATTCTATTTCCCCTTGCACTTTTCTGTTCCAGAGGTTATCTGCACTTATGTTTACAATTTACACTTTTAAATTATAACGCTTCTTTTACATTCCAATTAATTCTTCCAAAGTTTCATGCCACTATTTACAATTTCTTGTTTAACATATTTGAGGTTTAAGCCATAGTGGTCTCCAGGCAAAGGCAGTGCTAAGCAGGCAGCATAACAATGAGTTTTAACTGCTCTTGAATAAAAATAAATCATCACAATTAGGGGGATGGTCTATGTTGCAGAGCATCATGCAGTTCAGTAGCAGGGGTCTGCCACGTACTGCGGCTCTTTTGCTGCAAAATTCCTAATTAGTTTGTTTTCTCCTATAGCATATTTGTTTGAGTTGTAGCCAATCTTACCAAAAGACAAAATTTTTCCTTTCCACACAGTTCTCAAGGGAGATTTTAGGTCATCTTACTATGTATCTTCTGAGTTAGCTTGGAAAGGGAGTTAGATTTAAGCTTTTTGGGTTTTTAGAAAATCCTTGATGGGATCCTGGCCACTGCTTGCTGAAATGTTATTTGTAAATCTCTGCCACAAGCCCAGCTGAAGCATTCAAGGTTATGCTGATTTCAGCCGATGGCTCTGCTGGTTTGACAAGCAAGGTTGTAAAATTCAAGTATTGGCTAAACTCTAAAATGTGAATATTTATGTCAAGTTTTTCAATTACCAAGCAATTGCCAAGCAGATACTCTACAGTTACAAGCCTTCTAAAGGTCCCTACCTGCTCTTACAGAGGGAACTGGAACAGGTTTCCCAGAAAGGATGTGAATTTTCCATCCCTGGAAATGTTCAAGGCCAGACTGGATGGGGGTCTGAGCAACCAACTCATGTGGAAGCAGTTCATGTGCAAGGCAGAGGGAATTTGAATTCAATGATCTCTAAGGTCCCTTCCATGGCTATTTCTTGATTCTATGAAAGGCAGCCATGTTATCAAGAAAATAACTCTCAGAAAGCATAACCTCTACATAAATATTCAATCTTTTAATTAACATATGTGAGAATGGAATGATATGAGTCACACCTTTATGAATTGCCAAGTACAAAGAGCCACAAATCCTCATGACTCTGATGTTGGTTTTAGTGAATAAGTCTGGTTACTGCTAGGACTAATGTCAATCCTAAACACTAAAAAAGAAAGGAGAAGAGGAAAGTACATTCTCTTGGGGATCAAAAAAGTCAAATTCTTCATTTTTAAAAAATTTTTCTATATACAAAGACACATACAGATTTATAAGCAATGAAGACATCTAGGGCATGCTATTTCTCCCCAACTGGCTTTGTCCCCTACTCAATTATGAACCCCTCTGAAATGCCACTAGACAGAAGGGCCTCTGTCTACTGCCTTCAGCAAATACTGAGTCAAGCCCAGAACTACCTTCATAAACATCATTAGCTTAAACAGTTCACAAAATGGCAGCACTGATATCCCAAACCCCAGGCTCCTCTAACTCATTTGCTCAATCAATATGTCCTCTTTGACTATATCCATTGAACATTTAACAGATATTTCTTTGGGAACTATGTGCTAAATGTGAAACTTCAGCATCCTGGAGGCTCACAAAATCTCAGTCTAACAATCTGGGATTTTTATTATTTCTCTTCTTTTATTTTACTGCCCCAAGGAAGAATAGTGCAAACATTTTCAGAAGAGCATAGTGACCCAAAACTTGACAGAGAAATCTTAGAGTTTCATTGCAGTCTTAGTACTGGCATATAGATTTATTAAATGAGAAGAGGTTAAGACAAAACCAACAAAATCTGACTACCATTTCACACCATTTCTAGTGCAATTGTAAATTATGATTATGTGCAGTACAGAAGTATATACAGTCTCTGACCTTTGCTTTTAGACCCATAAAACTCTTCTAGTTGTAATGACAAATGCCTCAGAAACTGTTCTATTTGGAACAATAGCTACAAGGTGATTTGAGCCATATCTTATTTCTGCCTCTTATAGATTTTCTTTACAATGGAATGCTGTGATTAGAAAACTCTCCCACCAGCAATATGCAAGCAAACAGGTTGACAAAAATTAAAGTGACTTTAGCCACTTGCACCTGTAAGATGATTAAGCATAGAAAAGACCACTGTCATACAAACATTTGAAGGAAAAGACAGGGAGGGAGGGAGGGAGGGAGAGAAAGTGTTTCAATTCATCCTATCTGTTTAAAATAACATTACACCATCAGCTGTGCTGAAGGCAATTTTTTCTCTGTTACACTGTCTGCATTAAAATCTATTGGACCAATTCTCAGCAAAGCAAGTATCAAGTGAAGTCAATGGAGTGTCACCTTGCAGGAGTAGATACAAATACATATTTCAAAGTTTGTCTTTGTAATCCTTCTAGCAACAACATCACTTTCCCTCTGAAATTTACCCATTCCCTTTTAAGCACAGAGGGATGCTTGCCAGCTGTCCCTGTGAAGAGAAAACTGCTTTAGCCCAGATAACTCACCTAGCTCTAAACCTGAATGTTATTTTCCTCACAGTAAACTGTGACCAACAGTGCAAATTCAAAAAATAATAATAAATAAGCCAAGTCATCTACTCACATTTATAGCACTGTTGTAGATAAGGTTATGTTACATTTATAGTTAGTTACTCAAAAGATGCATATCGTCTGCCTAACAGTGCTAACAAATTTGGGTTTATGCTTTGTAATGATTCACTGTATTTTATCATAAAAGGTACAATAGTTTATCAGCAAAGGAAAATAGAATGTCTTTCTAGTTTTTATTTCTTCTAAGTATTTAAGTTTTTACAATGAATAAATCACAAAGAAGTCCAAAATTAAGCTTTCCATGTAAATTATATATGATTCCCCATATTGTATCAGTGTAATATGCAATATATGATAACTACTTTACTGCAGATAGCATAGGAAGGTTTTATTCTTGTAAAGCTCTTTTGCAACAAGTTGAGGGCTACGTAAAATAATGATTCATTAAGATGGCTATTAATTTCAAGAACACACTTTCTATTCCCAGAACTTCAACGGTAGTCCTGGCCAAAAGCCTGTATTCTCTAATATTACTCAATCCCCAGTTGGTCTCACTGTAAGGACCCTCCTGAGACCTCTGGACAGGAAACCCCTGTTTGACAGGTAACAAATTACAGATTTCTACCTCCAGAGCTAAATTAGTAACCTTGTTAGATGTAACAGCCAAAGTCTGTTATCCCTTCTGGAAACATGAGCTCCTCTGTGGTTCCCAGAGAGGGATGTGACAGCTGAGAGTTATATTACTTTAATGGATTTTCTCTTGTATCTTGATCATTCAGAAATATTCCTCTTCTTAATCATCCAGGCTGTTACAAATTTTTCATTCTCTCCTTCCATTGCACACATTTATTAGAGCTGTTTTTTTCCCACAAAAATATATGAGGAAGGGAATTCCTGCAGCAGTCTTTTTTAAGGTGACCCCATGGCCTAGCATCTTCACAAAATATAGCATTAGCAAACTAAGCCAGGCTGTGACTTAGCAAAGTTCAGAGATAATTCAGGCAGTGAAATCACTGTGATAGAGTGCCAAATGTTTTCTTCTGCACTATAAAGGAAAACATTCTCTTTGAACTCAGCAAGGACTTTGTAGGACAGGAGGATTATTTGAACCAATTTTCAGCACACTCTTCTCAAACTGTTCTGTGTGTTGGAGGAAAGCTGCAGATCCCTAGGATGTAAATTGCAAATTGTTTCCCCCAGTCAGATAAAGGACACACACAAGGTTCTCCTTGTATTTATGTGTCTGGTGGTACTTGAGTCCGAGGCAAACACTTAGTCAATAAGAGCAAACATCAATAGCAATAAAAAAAGGCTTGTCTTTCCTTTTCCTCAAAGTCAATGGAATCTGTCTCATGTGATTTACTTGCCCCCTTTTGCAGGTAAAATGGTCCCAGGGCTGGAACAATTCTGTTTGATAGGCACCTTTTACAACTATTTAAATGGCTGTCGATATCATCATCCATCTTCTGCCATCAAAAAGGTTGTCTTGCTAATATTTTCTTGTTTATCACATCTGCACTGACCATATGCACAGAGGGACTGTGTTGATATCACCTTAATTTCTCTAATTCAGAAATTGCATGGCAATTTAGATGTCATTAGAACCTATATATCATTTCTACATCTTTCTAAGATCAACTAGTAAGCACAAACAATCAAGATCCACATTATCTGCAATGCCCTTTTATGTTTGCCATTTATTCATTACAGAACTGGTTTCTGTGACTTAGTTTTCTTTGCTTAAGAAAGGATGATTGTCTGGTAACATTGTGTGGTTAACCAAATACCAGATGCCATATCTCAACTTCAAATTTCAGTTTGACTCTTGAAGGAGAAAAACAGAAGAGAATGAAGGACAGTCAGAGCTAACCAATTTCTTTTTGATTTGTCAAAAAATATGAATGGCTTTATTCTGTGTCACCTTAGCCTGGCCCTTGTCCCTAATGACCACTATACCTTCACACATTTGAATGTCTCAAAAAGAATTCACAAAAGGGAATTTGTTAAGTACAGTCTTGCAGAACTAAATGGACTTTGGTAGTATTTGTGTGCCATATCCTAAACATCAGCAAGCATTTCATCAGGCTTTTGAGTGCTTCCCTCTGCTAAATTAAAAGCACTGTGTGATATATTTTGAAAAGAAAGTATTAAAAGAGCCTAAAAATACACCAAGAATTGGAAAGGAAAGCAAGGGGGCCAACGAAAACAATAAAGCATTTCAAGAGAAGGTGATATTGGAAGGACAGAAGGGGGAAAAGGAAATAAGTAGAACAATAGCTGCATAAAACAAAAGGCTCAATGCACGTATGAATATGATGACTCAAACTAACAATATAAGTGATGTCTGTTATATTAATTGCATGACTTTTGGGGGTGTGCCTGGAAACACAGACACAAATTTTGTGGGTGCACATAGCAATTACACCACAGCAAAATTTTGCTCCAAAATAATGTTAACAATTCTGTTATATTACAGAAGTATGTCTTTTCAAGTAAGAAGCTGACAGTAAAGCTCTCAGTGTCTGTGTTAATCTGACTTTCCTGTTTCATAAAAAACAGATCACACTTGTCACATACAGTCTGACCTCCCTGAAATTTTTCACTTTCATCATCTTTGCCTATACAATTGTTCAAAACTATTCATATGGCTGTATCTTCCTTCTGGAATAAGTCTCCATATATTTGGGGGCTTTTATATACCCCTCATCTTTCATCATACAGAGCAAATCAGGAATTTTCCTTGACCTGGGACACCATAATGCCTAATTTCCTGCAATGAATCTCAAATAGTTGTATCTCTTTTGTCCATAGAACTGGAAATATTTTTTTATATATTTCAAAAGTCAGTATTTCAAAGCCAAATGTATGGCTCATGATTTCTTAGCCTGTCCCAACTACAAAGTAAAATTACTTCACTTGAGCTACTGTGACAGTGATTGTTCAGCATTCTGTCCAGACTACAAGATGGAATTTTACACTCAGTTTGCAGTGGGAGAAATAAAAACATAAAAATTGCTAGTATGAGATATAGAGAGGATATCAAGTCATGAATAGATTGCAGTAAAGCTTAAAATCAAACAAAACTTAATCTGATAGTAAATAAAAAGATTTCTGTGGGTTTATTGCCAGATGCTGTAAACTCCCTTTAACTGTGAATTCAATTGACGTTCCTTTCCAGCATCAACAGATGCTGTGGAAGTGTGACAGTGTCCCAATAAGGGCTCTGAATAGTCCCAGGGAGTACGACTAAGCCTTGAATTTCAGAGAATGACACATTAGAGCAAGAGGCTCAACCTCAGTGACCAGGCTTACAGCATTACACCGGTTAAAGATTATTACTCACAAAGAAAAGGATTAGAGATTCTTGTTTAAAACAAAAGCTGATGTTCTGCTTTATAGTTGTATATCTCCAAGGAGAGAGGAATGACTCCACCAGCCAACTGCACAGACCAAATGAGCTGAGGTCTTGATGTGGACTGCACCTGCACTCATATAATGCGCAAAAAAAAAGTCTCTATGATCCCTGTCTATAGAGGAAAAAAACCCAAAAAAACCCCAAAACCTGCTTCTTCAGAAAGGTGTTGGCTTATTAATGTGCTAAGTCTATGCTTATTCAATTAAACCTGTACAAATACAACAAAATTGGTAGCAATAATGGACCTGCATTTCAAAGCCATATGAAATTTCTGCCTCTCTGTCCTCTAACCAGATTTTTAACAGGTTTAAATTACAAATTAATTTTATTTTTCTAATTTTTATTATTGGTGTTTTGTTGTTCATTAGTCTCAACTTGATATTACTCAATAAAGCAGAGCAATGAGTAACATGGGTAAATATATGCAAGCTTCTCAAAAGCAGTGCAGAATGTGAAGTCTAGAGCATATATATACATATATATATATATACACACACACACATATATATATAAATACACCCTTCTCCAGAAAACGTAATTATTAGAAGCAATACAAAGTTTAGTGTCACTGACAATTGTGAAAAGCAATTAATTTTGGAGAAACTGCAGGGGTTTGTGCAGTTCTCCTAGACTTACTTGGCTTTTATGTCCTGCAGAAAGGTGTGTCCAGAGAATTCAATACCAGCAATATAACAGCAAAGCTCAAAAATAGTGCATTACCTTTAAATTACATTAGACATTGCACATCTGCATAGACAGTAGAACGCAGCAACATACTGTGCAATTACATTTGTAATTCCAGTTCTCATGATATTCGTGTGTGTAGCAGGCCTGGAATGTGGCAAAACAAACTGTGCCCTGTCTGCAAAGCCATCAGTCCTGAACTGAGAGGGGGTGTCATTTTGCTTTTGGTGTTGAATTATGTTAAAAGCAGTTTGACTTATCAATTGCAAAGTTAAACATCCTGATATCAGGGTGAAGATGTGGCAGATGTGGTAAATTACCCTTATCAAAGATGCTGAACTGGTACAGCTGGCCTGAGACATATGACTGACAGTCAATCACTTTAAACTATGAAAGTCCAGTTCCACTTTCAAACAGCAGGTTCTTGGAGTGTGTGCAGAGATTCCTCCCTTAGGTGGGGATGCCTCTCAAGGCTGGGCAAAAGAGATTTGCCCAATGTCATTGGTATGGGTAAGAAACATCAATCTCTACTTAATAACTGTTCTTTGCTAGCTTTAATATAGTACACTAAGCAGTACTATTCTATAATAGTAGTTTTTAGCTTCTATAGTAAGTAATTCTAAATCTAAATAAGATCTTTCTGTCTAGTTGTTTATCATAGTAAGTCATTCCTTTTTATATGAATGTATCTTGTTTGCCATCCTTGATCCTACAGCACAAAGTTGAACAAAGGTTCAACCACACCTCTGTAATTCCTTAGATTTAACCACTGAAAAAGTCTGGGTCTAGGATTGAATCCCAGCGCAGCCAGGCTCCTCTCTGAGAAGGAGTTTAGAAAGAAGGGGGTCCTTCCTGCACCTTGTGATTCAGTGGGTCACTTCTCTAATAAACTTTCTCTGAAGCTCCCCCTCCACCCACGACAATGTGGTACTATTTGCTGATTTATCTGTGACAGATATAAAGTGTTGGCAAATACAACTTTCATCCTCATGATTGCCTCGCATGCCAAATCTCAAAAGTAGTTAGTAGAAGTTCTTAGTTTGTTGTTGCATATGAGCTTTTGTTTTGCACTTTACTCACTTTATGCTAAAAATTCACAGTCTGGCAGATATTCGTAAAAATATACAAAGGATTCAGTTGCAGACTGTATCCTGACACAGTTCAGCTTTTCTACCTTTTCTCTGAACGAGTTCATAGTCTAATATAAATTGAAATGTCAATACCTTGTATGACATTTACCTTGGCCTAGCAGGGGATCAAGAATAAAATAATGAATGGATTTTCTTCCTGTTCAGCCAGCCTCTACAGAATGAAGCTCATATTTTTAGCTGAAGTGTTTTTGTTTGTTTTTTTAAAATACTAATTTTACTTATTTTTTGAAAGTGCTTTTTCTAGTTTTTGCCACGATCCCGTGAATCAAGAAGCAGTAGCTGCAGAGACATTGGCATAGCAGTATTCCTGGAAGCACCTGCACTGAATCACCTCTCCTATGATGAAATGCTGAAAGAGCTGGAGCTGTTCAGACTGGAGAAGAGAAGGCTCAGGAGGATCTGATCAATGTGTACAAATACTTGAAAGAAAGGTGTAAAGAGGACAGAGACAGGCTCTTCTCAGCGGTGCCCAGTGGCAGGACTGAAACACACAACATCCTTCTGAGCACCAGAAAACCCTTTTTCACTGTGAGGGTGACAGAGCACTGCACATTGCCCAGAGGGGTGGTGGAGACTCCCACCTTGGAAATATTCAAAAGACATCTGGACATGGTCTTCCACAACACAGCTTGAGCAGAGGAGCTGGGCTAGAATACTCTCTTGCCACCTTAGACACTTCTGTAGTCCTGTGTTTCTGTGAAATCTGTTAAGATGGACTGTGTTTCATAGACACCCAAACCAGCACAACAAACCCGAGGTCTTTTATAGAACCTTTACCTATAGACTTAAATATCCTCAGTTGTATGCATGAGAAGAACGACAAGAGGAAAATTAACAAAGGAGGAAAACATTAACTGGATTTTGAGTCACAGTGGAAAAAATGCCAGATGAAGACAAGCAGCAGATCCATAAATTAGAATAATATAATTTATACATAGTTTAAAACTATTTTTCACCATTCAGGAATTCTTTTTTCTGGTTATTAATAATAAATAGACATCTGTGGATATTAGGAATGCCATTTTATGGCTTTAAAGGGTAAAATACGGTTGTACTTACTAAAGAATAAATACATGAAGATTGCCTACTGCTCAGTGATTTAACTTATAGAAATGTTCTGCATTTAAAATTTTATGCATCTGAAAGATTTTTTTGCTTTGTTTTGTTTAATTTCTAGGATGTCAATTTATTATTATAGCATCCTACTAATGATGGAGGATACATCCTTTTTTTATCCATATCCCTTTATTAACCATACCTATGAAGTGCTACATTTCAAGAACTGCAATGATCAGAGATAAGGTACTTATTTTAAATTATTTAGTTAATTTGAAGTTATATAAGTCCCCAGAAAGGCAACTTGCCTAACTGGAAGCTTGCAGCTTGCAAGATGACACTGGGCACACCCTTCAGTTACATTGAACTGTGTCTCTTCCTCCTCAGCACACATTTGGAGGACTTATATAAGGATGGTTTCAGACAGTGTCCCGTGGACTAAAGTTGATAAACTGTGAATTAGTTTACCTAGTAATATTTCATTCCTGATCTGTGCTGTGAATCTCTCCTAGCACAAGTGGAGCTTTTACACTCCCTAGGCAATCTGTCTGCTGCTGAGCCCTCTGAACTCACAGCTTTCTTGGCAACGGGCAAGAAAATTTGTGTGAGTAAAAGAGAACATATTCCCACCTCTACCAGGTAAGACTAGAAAACACTTTCATAGGTCCATGGGAACTTCCAAGAGATTTCATTTTTAAAACCAATTAGGAAGTTTGGATTCTGGGGCGGATTGGGCAAAGCAGTGGAACATGCAGGCAGAAAATCACAGCTTTTAGATTCTCATCAGCACTACAGAGGCATACTGCTGCAAGTTCATGGTGTGTGTTAGACTATCTCATGAATAAAAACGACATGCCCTTAAGACACATTTGCAATTGAGCATGCTGCTTAATAATTTTTAATTTTGTTAATATCCGTAGTGGCTAGATAGATTTTTCTTATTACTCTGTGGATGGGCTTTTTCACTCTCCTATTCGAATCCAATCCATCTTGCCGTGTGTAAGGCAGACACAGCTAAGGGCGCCCAGCCTGGAATGGTTAGGAATGGCTCGGGAGCGAGCTGCGCGCTCCCGCCGCTTTGGGGCCGGGGCAGCCGGGAGTGACTGTCAGTGCGCAGCGCCCTCCTGTGGCCGCTCCCCGGAACTGCAGGGGGTGGCGCTGCTCCCCGCACGCGCCCGCGGGGAGGGAAAAGGATGCTGAGAGCGGCGATCCGCAAGAGTCGGCAATTTCCAAACCTCTGCTTTCCCCAGCCTTAAAGAAGCAGTTATACAACAGTAAAGCGCCAAAGCCATTAAAACTAATTGTTTCTTTTACGGCATGTTAGTACAAAACACAAATAGGCAGGTTCCCCAAACCCTGCCGAGACATTGCTTCGTTGTGTGGTACTAATCTTAGTACATCTGATTACCAGCCACAGTAGATGAGAGAAACATTTTCAGGGCTCTTGTTTCTTATAACAAGAAAGAATTTTTGCTAAGAAATAATACATGGGACATGCTGTTATAGGGGAAATTTATCAGGAAAAAGCTTGATGCTCTGATTTACATCAGCAGGGCAAGAGTACTGTCAGGGAGGCATAGGCAAGGGAAGGGCAAATTGTCTGGAGGCTGCAGCCACCCAGCTGCTCAGGGAATTGCTTGGGTTATGTGGCTCCTCGGAGGCTCTTTTTTGGCCTTAATTTGCTGTGCAACAGAGAAAGCAGATTCAGTCACAGCTCTGCATAATTACTTGAATTAATGAGACAGTCCCACAACCTAAAAATTAACAATTACAAAAAAAGAGACGTTTATTTCAAGCTAATATATCCATTTAAATCAAATCAAATCTACTTACAGGGCACCTGCAGACCCCCTGGCAGGGAAGGGGTGGGTGTAGTCAGGACACATCACATCCTCATCTGTGCAGGCACCTCTTGAAATCAGCCTCAGTCAGGGACTTCTTTAAGCAAGATCAAGTAAAAACAACAAGACCACTCCAGTTTTCAATATTCTCACACTACCCATTCTCTTCTTTTACTCTGGTGAGAGCAGCTTATTTCTATTTAGATCTACCTTGTTTGGTGGCATCAATGAGGAACTCTGAAGGAGTCCAGTTCCAATAACCACACTGTCTGTCTGCCTTGATGCAGACAGGAGGAAAACAGCAACAAATGGAAAATATAATCGTGCTTTCAAAGGGAGTCAAATCTCGCTGCCAAAAGAAACAAACAAGCAGACAAACAAAGAATACCACCTTAATTCATCCTTCTTTGGGTGCACAGCATTTTAAAGAAAAATACCAACCACACAAACACAATAAAATAAAATAAAATAAAATAAAATAAAATAAAATAAAATAAAATAAAATAAAATAAAATAAAATAAATCTTGAGCAGACTGCCTGAGAAAGGTCCAAGTCCCTTTTCTGCATGTTTTGCTGGTCCACACTTTCTGTTTCCCCTTCTGTCTCTGCTTTTACCATGCACACTTTGCCCTTAATTACTGGTGAAACCCACTAGTGCCATCAGAATTCAGGCAACCTCATCAAGCTCCCCTCCATTAAAACAAGCAGTTTCTGCATGTAGGTCAGGAGAACCTTGTGAGATTTGTCCATTGCTACACCCACGGAGGTGACCACAACTTATCAAACTGCATTGATCTGAAGAGTGCTGCTTCATGCAGAGCATCATGCAGTCTTCTTAGAGGCTGTGTGGAGTGGAATGCCAGTAGCACCAAAGTCAGACACAATTCCTAGTTGTTTTCAATACTAAAGTTTTATAGTACAGATAAAATGTCTGTTTGAAAAAGGAAATTTCTCCATCATTCCTCACTTTGTTGTAACATTTATTACACATATAAACCAGTGCAGTATCCTCAAAACCTTACAAATTCTACATAGGGCCATGCTATATCATTCATTGAATAATATATAGTAGTAGTATGTCTGAAGGTTTACAATAAGAACAAGTTTATGAAACTTGGTATTTACTCTGCTGTTATGGGACAAAGAGGAAATGTCCCTGTTATAATTGCTAAAATGTAAAAGAAAATGCTTCCAAACAATCAATCTGAATGATACATATATCTTTTTATCATACACATACCTGATTCTTCAAAATTTTACAACCCTTTTTTTTGAGTATGACATATATTTTTAAAGGTAAAAGTAATACATTATATGAATCAAACTTGCGCAGCCCTGTATATCATAATTCCCAAAACTGAAGAAGCAACTTGAAATCACTTTATATACTTCTCTTTCTAGAACATATTTTTAGATTTATGTAAATGCAAAAATGAGGAGTCTACCTCTCTAAATGTGACTTACAATTTTGGTACACCTTATACCATTCTTGCTCATTTATACCTCTCCTGGCATCTTTTAAAAATGGCATAATTAAGCTGAGTGCAAATACAAGTCCAGTCCTGTTAAATTCATTATGAGGTAGTATTTTTAATCTTTATTGTGTGATTTTCCCTTATACTATTGCTTTCTCTCTGGGAAAATGCTTGAAGAGGACATTTCCTGTTGCAGTTTTCTCTGGAGAATTCTGCAGCTGTGTATGGTGAGTTTATCCACCCAATGACCAAAAAATGTTAAACATAACACAGCATGACAAAGATACCAATCTCTTAGACTATCCAGCTTATAACTAAAATTACAGAATTTTAGTTTATAAGCATTAATGTTGATTGCCACAGCTGGTAATGAGGCATGAATGTCCACTTCTCTTGTAAAGTCTTAAAAATGTCAGAGGAAATAGAAAATACTAGTTTATCTCTCCTGGCAGATTTCATCAGCTACACAGACTGCCTAACTATGGATGTTGATTTGCTTAAGTACTTAAGTACTATTTTCAAAGAGAAATTGAAAGCAGTCCAGGAAGTCATCAAGAAATCAGGTACAAAACCCATAGGCCACTAGAAACTGGTTAAGAGCAGGAAAAGCTATCAAAGGCATCTCTAACCACTATTCCTCTAACCACTAGAAATGCTGTCTGGACAATGCATATTCTACATATATGTTCATAACTCATTAAAAAAAAAAAAAATCTACTCCTTCTCATTCACGTTTTCAGAACTGGTATTCACAGCAGTGATAGATTTCCTAACAAAGAAAGGAGAGCACTCCAGAAGGGTATTTCAGTCTGCTTCTCATTGCTAGTCAATAGACTAGAAAATTCAATGTTCATTTTAATTGCAACTTTCATACTGAAAATGTATGTAAGTGACTGAGCTCTGAGACAGTGCGGAAGATCTCAAAAGATTCTTGATAAGACACTTTATGCGATTGCAGTCCCTGCCTTCACTCCCCCATGAAAACTCACATACTGTGCTGCAAGTCAGTGAAACCAAATGAGTTCTTGTATGCTCCAGCTTGGGACCAATTTGTATGAAAACTTATCACAGTGATAAGATAATTATTTTTATTTCTGCTTTATATTACAAAAAAACAGAGTCAAAGAACAGTTTGGATTTTTTTTTTCCAATCTGATGCCAAACAAGTTAAAATCTGACAGGCAATTACTTTTCAGATACAAAAGTAAAGAAAGAAACAGGAAGTTTTCATGCTTTGTTATGCATCTTTAAGAGCTTTTATTTGCAATATAATATGTGGTTAAAAACCTTGCTCTGACTAAACTATTCTTTATTCCCACTACTGGCTTAACTTCTGCAGAATGGGATGTTTTGCACAGGCTAGCTCTCATGTCTGAACAAAACTCAACCTCAGATTTGAAAAGTCATCTAGAAGAAGAGTGTAACAACCCAACAGTGTTTCAAAGGAGGCGGGAAATCCAAAAAATTCAGCATACTTGAAGAGAAATTATCATCAGATCTGACTATATCTGGTTACAATCTGTATCAGCACAGTAGCACAGGCACATAGTGTATTTCCAGAGGCCTAGTGCACAAGGTGGAATCTTGTTCCTTTTCTAAATACTGTCCTTGCCAACGACATAGGCCATATTTCACCCATCACATAAAAGAGTTATGATACATAAAAATGGAGAGGTTTGTTGGTGGTCTTTTTTTACACCCTGTTTATTTGAAATTTGTACAATAAATATGTTGTTTGATGTGTCATTTTTGTAGGCTGAAGTATACAATTTTATGTTCTGGTTTAGATTTTTAGCAAAATCAAATGTTTCTGGTATTAATAAAATAAAGACTCTAATCATGAAAACATGAATAGATTGTTCCAGAATACCCCAGAAATAAGGGAAAATTATTGTTTTAATACCATTGAGCACTGAGAGCATGGTTGGAGTAGTCAGATTTTCTGCCATTACATTAAGCAGTCAGAAGTAAAATGTGTCATCTGTCACTTCTGGTTTTTTCCCATCGTTCCCAAAATCTAACAGAAATCTAGCCAAAATTATGAATTGTCTAAACTCAAAAGAGTTTAAAAGTAACAAAACAAATGTAGCCTGAGAATGCACAGTGTGTGGAGGGGAAGGGACAGATGGTTTATCTTCATGCTTGGGAGGCTTCCCATCAATAAGCGAAATCTGTTATCACTTTGCCATGGGCGTGTCAAAAGTACAGGGTCTTTAGACATCTTCGGGCTATGCAAACAGAAGAGATAATGTAAAATAAACATAGCAGATTATGCCTTGCTAGTTAGCTATTCCTGAATTCCAGGGATGATCCCAGCAGGATTTCACTCCTGCATGGAGTTTGGTCCACCTGTTACCATGCAGTCAAAGCTCAAGGGTTTCTTCTCCAGCCCTTTACACCTGGAGTGGCAATTCAGAAAGCTCTATTCAAAAGGAATTTCTGTCTGCCAGGGAAAAAAAAAAAAATTGAATGAGAGAAAAAAAATCATTATGGTCAATTCAAAATCACTCATCTCATGGCAGCTAGTTATTTTTTTTTAAATGCTGTTTTTCCTACTGTTTCTTACCAGGCTAATTGTGTAAAAGAGTTTTATTTCTGGCCTATTGCAGTTGGTATTTGTTGTCAGTATAGATTCACTGGAAAAATTCCCAGATATCATGTGTGACTTTCCAAACAGAAATACAGCAAACAGTGCCATTTGCTTTCTGCTTCTTCTTCCACAGCTGTGAAAATTACATTTTCCTAGAACTTTGTTGTACAGATTCTGAACTCAACATTACTTCCAAGATCCTCATATGTGTAGTTTAGTTCAGTAGGTTTACAAATAGGAGATCCAGATGGGTTCTATACTATATTCTTAGAAATTACTAAAAATGTGTAAGGGAAATAAAAAAAAATAATAGACCAGATAATTTGACACAAAATTGTTTCTACATAACTTACAGGACTGTTTGCTGTTAGATTTTAATGATGTGTCAATCAGAAGTCACAGAAATGCTACTGCTGATAGTAAAGTCCTCGTACTTTTGGCACATTGCAGCACATTTCTCTGCTGGCTCACAGCCTGAGTACACAATCATAAGGCAGACCTCTTAATGCTGACAACTGTTTTGATAAGCCTTTTCTCATGATAATGGGTGAAAAATGCTTTCATCATTCCTGTTAAAGGAAGTATCTTGGTTTAGATATTGGATCAGGTAATAGTGTGATTCAAATGTAATGTTATCTTCAAACCAATTTCAAGTCAATGCAGGGATTAAACGCTTTCACTGTGTACTCTCTTTTTCCAGAAAATAAATATTCTTCCTTCCTGTTAGAAGAGCAGCTCCTTTCAGCATCTTCAGAAGCAACCTGGTGAGAAAATAATATAACAGCCTTTTTCCTTCACAGCTTGCTTAGGTATTTTAGGTGCGATGCTCAAGTTGCTTACGACTGTGACTTTCTTCAATTCTTCAATGCGTAGTGTCCCACACCACCACTGCTATTTAAATTACATCTCATTTGCTGCCAATTTGAACATTCACACTGATGATTCAGACATCCATCTGAACATCCTTCAGGAAGTAGAAAATCACAAGTGAGCACAATTGCAAAGAGCAGCATTACAAAGAAATCAATCAGAGATGCATGCAAAGGTGGATCACTGTCTGTGACACTCAGAGCAGCATATAATAGCACACTGGAAATGGTGCTTAAAGTCATTTTAAACGCTGCAGTTAATGGCATTTGCCATAATACATTTCATCTGAAACTTCAGAGCATGGTGCTGCTGTACTGAGTGTACTTTAACCACTAAAGCCAAATGTCAGCTCTTCGTCTGCAATCAAAGCAATGACTACGACATCCCTGGCTGAGCTAGTTTCACCCAGCTGATGATAGGAAGCAAATTTTAGTGTTCATTGAGAATAATCCCACTAGTTATTTCTTGCCATTCCTTCAAGACTCACTATTCTACTAAATCTGAAATGCATATTTGTTATTTTCAACAGAGTGATGATTTATTTAAAACAAATATTCACTGTTGTACTTGGTGCTTATTTTGATTCAATATATGAAACAGCATTCATATGAATAATCAAATTCTTCCAAATGTTAATTCATTAATTTTTTAATTAGAAGTTTTCTCCATGATTCGACCATTTCCTAATTTTGATAATTCATTTTATGTTATGGCATTTTTACTTCACTGAAAGAATACCAGATACTTTTTATGGATTCTTTATCTTCCCAGACATTGTAGCAACTTGCCTCTGTGAGGAAAAACTGTGAGGAGGCAAATAAAAATACTCACACTTAGCACTGAGTCTGAAGTTTTAAACCTTGCATAGAGGACTGAAATCATTATTGGTGTAGAGTGAGAAGCATTGACAATGAAGTGAGAGAAGAAAATGCAGTTTAAAGTGCTGGAAAATAGGTCACCTTCACTACAAAACATAAAGGACCTACAGTGCAAAAAAAGTTTCTGAGAGCTCAGCCCCCTGTTGTACAAAAAGAGATGACACCATAAAGAAAGAGAGTACACCTGAAAGCCAGAAACACACTGTCTGTCCTGCAGAAGAGATGGAAGGGACATTGCTCATCACTTCCACCTGATCCAGCTTCTAGGTGGTCTGAGGGTGACACCACTACTTAGGCATTACTAAAGCATAACTCCAAAGTGGACAGTACTTTTATCACAAGGTGATATCTTTACTAAAGAAAATAGAAATATTTGTATCATTTTCAGGTGGAGGGAAAATAGATATTTCTCAATCTCATGTCCATTTCTTTTTCCTTCTTAAAAACAATAACTCTTTCCAAATAATTTTGAGAATGTTTGGTTCATTTTCAGATTGCATTGACTGAGTGCCTTTTCCTAATAAGAAAAATATTGAAGCATAAATGCCAACTTCAACCTTTCTTCCATCTCATGCATTAATACAGGCAAAATTCAACTCTTTGTAGCCCAGAATATGAGCAAACTGAAGAATATATGAAATTTCTGGATCAATAAACTGTTGCATTTAACCATGAAATTAGCAAGGATTTTTCCACTAACAACTTTTACTCGTAATGACTAATTAACATTTTTTGAGAAATCTATTCAACAAAGTTAGCAATATCTTCTCCAAACTACTAAAGTTGTTATGTGTCTGATGTCTGAGACCTATGTAATCTCTTTTCCCACAGAATGCATATTTACCTCTATTTTGTTCAATCAAAGTGTCTCTTTTAATCTACTTGCTCTGGCACTAGGATGTGTTAACTAAGCGTCTGTTCTTTAACTACTTTGCCATAAATAATGCAATTAATTTAACAAACCTATGATTTTCACGTTTCTCTCTAAATTTCTTATAGGAAGTACTGTATCTTGGCATCACAAAAAGTATGTATTGCTAAGATTAAAGGAGTGTTAAATGGTAGCTGGAGCAGCTGAAATGCTTGCCACCATCTGAGAAGTAGTAAATGGACTGTTTACACCTAAATTCCTTTCTAAGATATACAAATTTTCATTTGAGAAATCTTTTTTCCTTTCATCCCCAGGTTTGAAAATATGTGCATTGGTCAGACACTTTTCATAAGATAGCAACATTTCGTTGGGATTATACTTACGTCATTCATCATACTGTATCACAGGTGACATGCTATTAAATACTGATTTTGTAGGTACTGCAAAATACAATTTAAAATGCATTTGAAGGATACCAATTGTCTACTTTTCAAGAACATAAACTTAATATATCAGTGCATTGTCATTTAATTGTTCTTACTAATATGAATATATTGAGGTGTTGGGGCTGGGTTAGACTCGATCTTGAAGGTCTCTTCCAACCTACATATTCTGTGATCCTGTGAGTGTTTTCTCTCATAAAAATGTGGTGGTTTGAAAATAGCTTGGGGTTTGGTTTATATTCATTATTATATGTTTATGTCCAAACTCCTGCTCCTTAGTTTTGCAGTTTAAATTACTCTTGTTCATAGAAGTTATAAGGGAGTTTTATCTAAACTTTTCCAAAATACATTTGGGTTCTGTACCTTCAAAACAATCATTGCCATAGGCCTCAGTATAAACAATAAATACTTGAACACAACAAATATAAAGTTGGATAATAGCCAGTCTTTAGAACTAAAGCATAAACTTAAGCATATTGTGAAAAGTTAAGCCCACCTACTGTTGCAGTGTACATTTTGGGTTTTCAGTAATTCTGTATGTTTTAGTTATTGTTTATAATGGTTTGTTCTGACACTCCCATCCCCAAACCCCTGGTGGTCTTTCCCTGGTGATAGACTTGTCAATCACCTTTTAAAGATCTGGTGTTTTCTAGTGAAAAAGCCCTGTGATTGGGCAAGGTACTCAGGTACCACCATTCTTCCTTGTTCTGTTAAGTTTCCCTGTTCTGGATCACACTTCCCCCTCCTCTTCAATTGGTTCTAGGTTCTCCCTTATTTGGGGTACACCTCCAGGTACTTAAGGTGAGAACCGAGGCCCAGAGCTCACTACTGCACCTGGGCAGCTCCCTGGGTGGAATAAAGCCTAGTGAAACCCACATGAGGAGTCCACTTTTTTCTTCCATGCCATCGACCACACTTCAGCCTGAGGTTTAAACCGACCAAAACTTCATTATATGCTGGTCAGAGAGCAAGCTAGCCTGTAAAGCAGCTCAGGATGCCAATATACACCTACCAAAAAGTAACTGTTTTATTTTCTAATAAAAGTTAGTTTTAAACCTCTACTGCCATATTCTACTTCAACAAAGGCTGCAGAAGTTGGAAATCCCCCTGGGTACATGAGCAGTCATTCCTAAGCAGATTGTGGGAACACTACTGTGAATGTCAAGGCTCACAGCAGCATCCAAAACTCAGTTGCTCCCTTACAGCATTTCTGCAGATTTTCTGTCCAATGGTTAAAAGAATAGGACTGCAAGATTTGCAAGCATGCTACTTTTTGCAATACTAGTTCCAAAAAAATAATGTTTAGGTAAGGAAGAAGAAAAAGGCAAAAAAAATCTACCTAGAATTTCAAAAATTCATTTTCTGTCGGTACTTCCTCACTGAGATTTGATACCATTTTGAAGTCTTGCTGACCCTGGAAAGTCCTACTCCTTGAGAAAATTAATACAGATTACAGCAAAGCTGACTGTTTCTGACATACATTGAATTATTTTCACCACATACAAAACAAGCAGGATTTTTGACATATCACCACTCAAATTCATTACTGATTAATTTCTTGACATTGTTCAGTAAAGACTGTTTAATAAAGACTTTATGAAATGTTTAAAATTTCATGTAATCTTTTCTACAGGATCCTTTCACTATACTGATATTAAGCTTTATCGATCTCGGGTCAACTCGTAAAAAGTTTTTGTAATTAGAATGGAAGAAAGGAGGAAATTTTAAATAACATTTTGCATATCACCATCTATATTTAACACCTAAAAATTTCTGTAGACATATTGATGTAAGGACAATCAGAACTTTATGAATACAGGAAGTACCAACTGTATGATTAGGAGGGAAACTGGTAAAGTAGAAAAGTTAATTTAGCTGAAGCAATACAGGATAGATGTTGAACAGTAACCTCAGCTTTGAATTAGACAATGAGACAGATTAGGTCAGGTTCAAGGTCAGGTTGGACAGATGCTGTAATCATCCTGATCTAACTGAAGATGTCCCTTCTTATCACAGTGGGAGTTGGACTAGATGAGCTTTAAAGATCCCTTCCAACCTAACCATGCTATGATTTTATATACAATAATATGATGGACCGACAACAGTGTAGACGAATCCCATTATGAATCTGATAAAGAAGAGGTGTATCATCTGGCCCAGATATGAAGCGAAGTTCAATATTTTCTGGGGTTTGATGCTTTCTAGTGCATTGTGTTTGAGGCTTTTTCTTTTGTAATTGATCCTTTTAACAGATTAAAAATCAGTCAATCAAAATTGTTAAAATAAGCCTTGTGGGTAAGGTGGGTAAATGTTTGATTAAGGTCTCTTTCCTTACACCTCTAATGTCCTGTGATGCTGAAGGCCATTCCTGAGCCCATCATTAGTGTACTTATGTAGTATTATGCATTAGTGATAATCAGTATCTTTTTTCATTTCAAGGCTTTACTGGTATCTTGAAATAAGAATAGAGAGCTATTGCAGAAAAAAGTTACGAGACTTGTGTTGGTGTTAGGAGAAAGGAAAAAATACTGAGACTCACTGCATGATTTTTTTACAAAAACTAAAGAGCAGGGGTTTGGAGGGAGGGCAGGATTGTCATCTATATCACTGAGACAACATACTGATGTTACACATATATTTGTGCTTCAGCCCTGATGGGTTTCTCAGCTTACAGCTGCTGTGCTCAAACGGGAATACAAATAGGTCTCAGGCGGGATATATGACAATGAATAAATGATCTCAGCTTCAAAGTGTCCCAAAGAAAACTGGTATCATCTCACTGCTGCTCATAACTAGCCTCTTTTTGGCAATAAAGCCAACTAGTTTACTATAATTCATAGATAGCACAACCAACCTGCATGTGTGATTGGCGGGTGTAATTAATTTTATTATGTAATTCAAGTCCACACCAGCCCAAATTTAAGATACCAGAGAGGTGCTCACCCCTTCCTTTCTCTTTGTACCAATAGGAAAACTTCAGCAGTACCAAGAAGACTGTCCTATATTTCCAATAAAGAAAAGTTGATATTTGTGGAAGCACAGCCTCCTGCTGTTAGAAGTATAGGAAAATCAAGGATTTGATGGAAGAGAGGACTTTTGCTTTGAAAATACATGCCTGAGACCATGATGATTTAACAGTTCAGGAGACTGAAGCTCCCTTTTTTTATTCCCCTTGTGAACCTACAGAAAAAAACAAAGTTGTAAGAGATCAGGCTCAAAAAAATCACCCTGGAAAGCAGAAGAAGCCACGTCCTGGAAATGTCATTTCTTTTCACATGTGAGCACAGCTCAAGAACTATGTGGGGATACCGAACTCTGAGAAACATGATATTCTAGCATTATGCTAACATAGCTTCTTGAATGCAGCTGGTTTTCCTCCTTGAACCCAAATAGTTCTGTACAAGTTACTGAAATTAAGTCTGCACATCATTATTCATTCATTAACCCTCATTGCTGCTGCTGGAGCTATTAATGCCACATTTCCATTAGTAACTGGTGTGTTTCCTTCCATGTGCTTATATTCACAAATAAACTGGAAACAGCCTTTAATTTTTCACAAGGAACTAAAGAGGATAATTGGATTTTATTAAAATAATTCACTCACAGCTTTTAATGTAAATGCATGAGTAGCATCAAAGACACTGAAAAGCTTCTGAAAGAAATAATAATAAAGCAGTGGATCAGTCTCACAAGTTTAACTGGCAACTTTTACCCAGCCAGAGGGCCTGTTCTATTAAAACATGGCAAATACATAGCAGCAGAAAAAGAATAAAGAGAATTTTCAAGAGGTGACTGCCAGATCAACACCACAAGAAGTTACTGAGTTTGATAAACTAATGAGACATCAAGGGTGGAGGGACTACAGAGTTGCCTTTCCTCTATAATTACCAGAGAGGGCAAAATGTGCTACAGGGGGATACAAACCAGGGCAGCTTGCAGGCAGAGTAGTGCTGTAGTTGCAGTTTCAGACCCAGAGTTAAGATGCCATATTTATCCCAATATGGTGAACAAAAAGTCAAAAAAAAAAAAAAAAAGAAAAAAAAAAAATAATATATATATATATAAAAAATTAAAGGAAGGATAAAAGAGGTAAAACTTCAGAAATCTGCAGGTGAAGACCAAGCCACCAGAGAGATGGTAAACTTTTGTGATGATGAGCTCATCATTTGAGATTCACAAATATAAGTCAATGCCAGCTGACATTTACTGGTATTTACATGGTTTACTGAGTTTTCTGATCTCAAACTCCAAAATCTGATTCTTTCACACACTTCATGTCTTTCATCTTTTTCTTATTTTTTCTTCATTTCTCCTCTCTAATTATTCCCATTCTAGCACTAACCATTCCATTTTATAAACCTGCATTTTGAAAACAAGTACGGATCAATACTTCAGGGGGAAAAAAAAGGAGACATCTACAGGGCAAATATTAATGATCAGAACTTTACAAAAAATGTAACAATAGGAAAATATTAATTAAAATTATTAAAATACTTGATATGTCAACACCATTACATAAATATTAATAGCTAGTTTCTTTACTCTTACCTATCCTTAAACCATGTAAAGCATTTGTGTTGATACAGAGCTTCATAAATATGCTGACCATTTAGTACATCTGTATTTTAACTCTCTTAAACTAAAAGAGTGAAGTGAATTATTTTGTGACTGGTATACTAGCGCATTAAACTCACGCTATTGTATAGAATTAGGTACCAGAAAAATTTCCAAAACTTCGGAGGATAGACTTTGCTTTTAGATTCCTTGAAGATCACAGAATCCTGACAGAGGACATGGAAATGTTGTCATTGCAAGACCCCTTGGTGATCTTTGAACAATCGTTGTGACTGAAAAAGGTGTCTAAGGACAGGAAGAAAGAAGATGACACTCCTATCTTCAAGAAGGACAAGTAAAATAGACTCAGAGAATAGACTCTGAGCCTTGGACCTGATGAAGTAAGTAACACTGTAGGCCACATGAGCAAAAAGCTCATCAAGAGTAGTTTTTATGGTACCATCCTTGGAAAGTATTGCTTGACCAATCGCCTTCTACAGTGAAATGAGGATTGCTTAGCAAATGAGGAGAGAGCAGAGGATACTGAGTACTTTGATTTCAGAAAGGCTTTTACACAGCCAGCAATGAGATTCTCAGAGAGAAACTGATGAGGTGTTCACCAGATAGACAGACAGCCACTATTGGTTTTCCAAACCAACTGAGATGGAAAAACCTACTGAATGGACAGGCCCAGAGAGGGGGTGCTTTGTGACCCATAACACAAACTCTAGTTGGAGGGCAATAACTACCAGTGTATCCCAGGGGTAGACACTGGCTCCAATCCTGCTCAATTAGTGACCTAAACAATGGGGCAGAGTGTAGCCTCAGTAATAACCATGAAGAGCTGCATTAGGACAAGCAAGCCTGACAGGAGGTAGAGAATAAATAATGGGCAATGAGAGAGATTGAAAACTGTCTGAGCTTTTGAGCTCTATGGGTTGGGATCAGAAACGCAAAATCCAGCTGGGAACCACTTACTAGTTGCATGCTCCAAGGATTGCTGCTGGGCCAACCCTGTGTAACTGCTTCATTAATGACTTGGATGATGGAACAGCACAGATGATATTCAAGCAAGAGATACACCAGAATCATCTTGCCATTCGGAGGGACCTCAACAAGGTGGCAAAATGGGATGACAGGAAATTCCTTATGTTCAACAAATGCCAAATCCTGCACTAGAGTAGGAATAGCCTCATGCACAGGATAGTTGGGAGGTGACCAGCTGCAAAGAAGCTTTGCAGAGAACTGCTACTGGGTCCTTCCTGACCACAGGCTCACCAAGAGAGAACATTGGACATTGGGTCTGTTAGGAAAAGCCTCTCTCACAGATCAGGGAAGGCACTGATGAGCCCACATTGGGAATGTTGGATCAAATATTGGGCTCCTCAGTACAGAAGAGGCATGGAAATACGGGAGAGAGCCCAGCAAAGGGCCACAAAACTGACTAAGAGAAGTCACCATCATACTTATCCATATATATGTGTGTGTGTGTGTGTGTGTGTACTCACGATGGAAGACAAGAAGAGGAAGTCAGACTCGTCTTGCTGATGCTCAGTGATGCTCAGTGACAGGGAAAAAACCAATGGACACCAATTCAGAGAGGAAATTCCATTTAAATGTATGAAAAGTATTTTTCACCATGATTGTTTTGAAACACAGGCTTGTCAGAGAAGTTGTGGATTCTCCATGCTTGGAGATATTCAAAATACAACCAGACACAGCCTTTAGCAATTAGCTCTAAGAAATCTTACTTTTAGCATGAACATTTGGCTAGACCGTGCCCAAAACTCCATACCAGCCTCAGTGGTGCTGTGATTCAAGGTATAAATGCCACATACCAGTATTTCAGATTTTCAGAACTAGAAAATATTACTTGAAAGAAAGCACCAAGATATGAAGTTGATTTCTACTGTATAATATTCAAATATTTGCAAACATTTGCTTTGATAAATGATTTTAAATCTTGGGATTACCTATTTATATTCTGTGTTAAAACCACTTTTATTTTAGCCCACCAATACTGATTTTCAATTTTCAGTTTCTTTTGGACTTCAGAAGCAGAGAACTTTTCTGCTTATTTCAGACCTGCTCAGGTGGGTATACACCAATATTACAAGAGAACTTGATGAAAATAAAGAAATAGTCCTGTGGCTAAAAAAGATTGTGTGTTTTTTCTAGAAAAAAATACCCTTATAAGCTTGCCCTGCAGTTAAACTGCTATAGCAAACAGTAGTCATCCATTCACATCTATTATAAAAGCAGTATCACCTGCAGTTTTATTGACTGTCAGAAAACAGGTCCTATTTCGCAAAACAATAAAAATCAAATTTAGTGTAAAATCTCCCAAGGTTGTAGCCTGTAACCTTATAATATCAGAAATGACAGCAGTAAGCCTTTTCTTTCCCTCCTTTTTTCAGTTCAGACTCCAAAAGAAAGCAGAGGTTATATTCCAGAGCAGGGAGTCCTACAGACATAGACATATTACCATGCAGAGGCACAACAAAGGTACCAGAAAATGTTCTCAGTTTGTTCCTGTTCTTAGTGGTCTACACTTCTAGCCAATACAGAAAGCCATAGCCTGTTAGTCTAACACTCACAGGTAAATTTCAAGGACGAAACAAAATATAAAGCATTATCAAAACAATGTAATTTTGCTTTTCTTAGTCTTAAATGTTTCCCTACTTGTGTTCACACAAATAACTATGCAAACACAGTGAAAGAACATATGGAGAGTGCAACTGAACTCTTCAAGTACAAGGTCAGTGTATTGGATTTGCATGGCAAAATTTTGATCTAGGAGGGGCTATGAGAGGTGTCTTCTGTGAGAATGACCATAAGCTTCATGTCAAACAGAACTAGATACCAACACTTAGATACCTCAGTGGCCGAGTATTTCACCCCAAAGTACTCAGTAGCTCCATTCATTTCAATTCTCCATTTCACATGCATGTTGAAATTAAATAAAAGTTCCCCAAAATTAGATAAAACATGCAGTAATACAGATTAGACACCCTTTAAAGTAACTCCACAAAAGAGAATATTACATACTTCATGGAAGAAGGAGAATTCAATTTGAAAACAATGGACCATATTTACATTGGTAACATATTGCTCTGTCTTTTCAAAGAGACGGAGAATCTTACCTGTAATGGAAAGGTTATTTTAAAAAAAGGAAAGCCAACTCAGAATCAAATATTTATCAAAAGTGAAATGTCAGTGTGAGGTGCACATAAAAATTTGGATTTGTCTTTACAGACTTCAAACAGCTGATTGCAAGATTGGAATTTGTACCTGAAGATATACACACAAAATATTATAAACTTCTGTAATCCAGATTTTATTTTCTATCAGTCCTGACACAAACAAATGGAGAAGAACTGCATGGGAACAAAACTCCCTACCCGCCTTTCTTCAGCATCCATTTCAGAAAAGAATAAATCAACTTTTCCCTCGCTTAATATAGTGTTGGACTCTTATTCTGAAAACTTTAGGATGGAGTAAAAGTTTGTATCTGAAGTAACAATTTAAATATGGATCATACACCTAAACATGCAGCTAGGACCACTCAGATAGTCCAAAGTTGTCCATCAGGAGCCATTTCTTGTACCTTTCAGAGCAGGCACATTCCACTGCAGGTCTCTGGCTAGATCCCAGTTAAGTGTTGCAAGGGACCTTGACCAGGCAATCAAATAAAAATAACTTGATATAGAAGATGGGCTCATTTGATTCAAGCAGAGGATAAAGCAGGTTATCCAATTTTAGGTTTGCCCAATTATCAGTTTGGGCTTTCTTTTTTAGCCCAGCATGAGCTCAGATTTGAGCCTCAGTCGAGTAAATAGCTGCCTCAAACAGGAGCTGAACAAGCTATCTTCATTAAAACTTCTCTACAGAGAGTTTGAGTGTTTGGGCAAGAAGAGAAAAGGAAGAGGGGAAAGCAAATGAGGCTCTCAGGCTGAGAGTTCCCTTTCATCTAGGCAATGTAATGCAAATCCTTTCTATTGCGCATTTTAAGATGTAAATTGGATTCAAGTTGATGTCCACCTGTCTTGAACCAGCAGGGATGTCTTCCCATTTTTATCAAAGCATTTCTCTGCCAATTACTGGCTGTTGTGACAGTTGGAGATTTTTGTGTGTGTGTGTGCAGACTTTTACAAATACAAACTCATTAAAATTAGATCTTTCACATTCTTATTGAAAGAAAAACTGTCACTGAAAAATATCAAGGGTCAAGAGATCTGTATAGTCTAATTACATCCTAAAAGACCTTGAAGATTATGTTTATGAGAAAAAAATGAAGTCCTATTTCCTTGGTATTTTCCATTGTCAAAATTTTATTATTTTTAAGAGGGGAAAACATTATGTAATACAGAAAGATACTTACATTGTTTACTCACTGCAGACAACAAAGTCTCTATTCATTAAATTGTATTTAATAGCAAAAGTTTCCCAATTAATTAAAGTAAATTCTCTGCCATTCCATAGAAAAAATAGATGTTCATTAGAGCAATTCTACAGAGCTCATATACTGGAATTCACCAAATCATTAACAAGAAACAACAAGTTCAGATCAAGTTGCTATGATACTCTGTTAAAAACACAAACTTTTATTTCAGTGGAAAAAAACCAAACAGATATGAGTATAATTTGTTCAGCAGTGAAAAGGAAAGAAATGGAACTTTTTTTCATCTTATGGAATTTTTCAGCAGATTGGCTTTAAGAGTTGTATTTTATTTTTCTTTTTTTTTTTTTTACAGGTTAAATTATTCTGTTCTATTATCTTGGTATGAGAAACATTCATGACCAATCTCTTGCTAATGTTCTGTGTTTGCAATGAGCATTGCAAACATGTTCAATTACTAAGGATAGGCACATAAGTCACAACTTTGGCTACCATGGTCTCAGAACCAATCTTCCAATGTGTTGAGGCACATGTATTCTCTGCATGCAGCAATACTTGATATATGGATATGACATTGTAGATATATTTATGATAGATTTCAGCTTTTACTTTAATTTCTTTTTTCTCACTACCCTTTTGCAGTCTTTCAGCAGAAAACATGCCTGAAAACTGTTGACAGGCAGGTAAAGCTGCAAATGTTAAGGGAAAACTGAAGGAATCTTTGATACTTGGAAGTACCAGAGGTGGAGAGGGAGACCTTTCAAAGTCTAGAATATCTTTCTCTGGATCTCAACCATGATGTGTGGTACATACATGCTTATTTAAGGAGAGAGTTCGTCTAGAAAAAGCTTCTAAGAGGACTCTTCCTACATTTCATTTGGCCTTGTATTTCAAACGTGCAATAAAATATCAGGAAAGGTTTTGGAAACAGCAAATGCAAAAAAAGTGTACTTGTCAGAAAAATATGCCACAGAAGGTGGAGTCATCCCCTTTCCCTCTTTGCACATATGTTGCTTAAATCTGTAGGCTTTTTCTTTTGGAGGTGGGGAAGAGGGTGGCACATTTTGGTTTCAGGACATGGGGTTTTTTTGGTGTGAGGAGGGGCCCCCATTCTGTCTCAAACATACAAATTGGCTAACAAATAACTAGAAATCATTTATCAATAATGCAGATTTTTTTTTGTTAAGATAAAAAGAAAAATCTACCAAGATGGTACTGCCAAGAATATCTGGCATGTTTCAAGTTCCAGCCCAAATGTGGCCTCCACCACATCCTTCCTTGCCCAAGCATCTGTACCTCCCTCCTCAGAGCATTTCCCTATTTTCTTTCTCATTATGCACTTCCATTGGAACCTTAAATAAAATGTTCTCAGCAAAACCTCAGGCCTGATGGAAAGAAGTCTCTGTGGCTCAGGAGGAGCGGCTGTCAGATGTGCCTCTCCGTGGAGGAGCAGTACCACCTGCAGGGCTGGCATGGCTGGAGCAGGGAACCAGGCTCAGGGGAGGCAAAGGCTGTGACACAGCACAGTGAGGGAGCATGTAAACAGGAGAGGAAACAGGCATGATCCAGGAATCCCTTTCTAAGGAGATGGGCAACCCAGTTTCTTGGACTATAATCCCAGCAACTGCAGCATCAGCTGCAGGGTGCTCCTGTGGAGGCCCCAGTCAGGACAGGACTGTGCTGGGAATGAATTCCCCCACTGCCTGACAGGGACTTAGTGGAAGTCATCACAACACACATACCTGGTGTCTCATACAGTAGAAGTGAGATAATTCCAAAGTTGTTAAGATGAGAAACAAGCATTTTCCCTCATGTATCACATTTGTTCTCAGATTTGTGACCTCTCCTTGAAAAATCTGTTAAGGAAATGAAATTCATCTGAACTAAGCCTTTCCTTCAACACTAAAAAAATAGTTACACTAGCTCATCTGCAGTTATATACTGCACTATCTGCATTAGATGTTCCCCAATGCCCACAGGATATTATTTTCAGTTATATAAACTGTAGTAGTTGTGTCTTCCACTGTGCCACTGAGACAATATGGAAAAGTAAACACTAAACTTCCATAAAAGGAAGATCAAATTAAGGGGTTTAATTTGAACACAGGACAGAGATATTCAAAATTAAAGAATAATCACAGACACCTTCAAAATCAGGAAGTGATTTGAAACCAGTTTCCAGAAAGCCTGAGAAAGAAACTCTAGGGCAGAACATTGGGGGTCAGTGGAAGTTATCCTGAGTACCTTCACGCAGTGCTCCAAGTCCAGCAAAGGACTGAGGTATATATTAGATGCAGCAGAGGAACTGCAAATTTTAACCATGGACCAGGCTTACATAAAGCAAAAAGAAATCATTAAAACCCTCTTGTTTGAAAGACAGGCATCAGCATGGTAAAATCAAATTTTTTTTTTCGGCTGAAACATCCTGTTGTTCTCACAGAACAGATCAAAATTCCATCCACCTCTCCTGACTTTGTATTTCAGAGTCTGTTTTCTGTAAGCTCTGAAATGTGGTCACATACTGTTATTGTCAAAGCAGAGCAATATTATGGAAGAATTTTCAAAACAAGATAGATCTCTACAATAGAATAAAAAATGGAGAAAGACTATTAACCTCTAAAGCCTTTATCTGTATATGTGTGTCTGCATGGTAAGTGTACAAATACACACAAATATACCTACCTATATGTATATATATATATACACACACACACAACACACACAGATACTGGTATTGTTATATCAGTATAGATATAGATATGGCTATAAATACAGAGGGGTGTGTGCATACACATATTTCAAAGCAAAGAGAAGAATTAAACATTTAACCACTAAGTTCTGCACCTTGAAGGAACTGAAACTTCAAAACATCTTCATGCAGGAATGCCACAAATTGATAAGACACAGGTTGAAAGAGGGTGTCCAGCTGAACTAAAGCCCAGTACCCATAAATGTTCCTCACAGCAACTGATTGCATTTGTCCAGCTGCTAGCAGGGCAAGCTGATCAGTTGTAAGTAACAGACACTATTCCTACTAGGAATAATTTATATTTTTTTACATTACATTATACAAAACAATCAAAATTTCAGCAGCAGAATCTTTTATAGTAACTCTGCTGAGATGCTCTGCCTCTTCCTGTGTCTTTCCTTCTGGTGTACAGAAACACAGGCTGACATTTTTTCACTTTGAGAGATCTTTTTACTGTTTTGAGAATTAGAAGTTGCCAAGCAATTCTAAAATACCAGTCTGTTTATTCTGTTTTATTTTTCATTTCTTCTTTCTCAGCAGCTAGTCCTAAGGGATTCAGTAGAATACACACATCCTTTTAAAGGACAATTATGCTTCCATGAGGTGACTATGTCACTGTTCTACATCCTGCAGATTTATTTTACCTGCATAAAGCTACCCTTAATTTTCACAAGGAGCATGTTAGGTTTGCTATTTACTGGTACAAATTACAGATATTTTTTGATCTAGTGGTAGTTTGGAGCACTTAAATCTCTTGCTGAGAATAAAAGGAGGATCACAGAGGAAAAAAGAATGACAGTCCATAAATGCTGTAAATGTTCTGAGCAAAGTTTACTGATGCTTAGACAAGACTTCCTCCTTGTAAGTAGCACTATGGCTACCAAGCAACCTAATTGCCACTAGGAACGAAATCATATTCCTCATCACTACCCACTGCTCTTGTGAGTACAAAGTAAACTTGGAATGAAGGTCAAATCATTAATAGCCATGCCAAGTCAAATTTGTGCAGCAGCTGCAAAGCAGCTTGAGCCAAGGCATTGTAGGAATAGCTGCAGATCACTATTGGAGGAAGCAAAATATTCCTTTTTCACTCTTCTTTTATAAACCAAAGGATCACAGCAAAAGTCCTCAGAAAGCCCTTCATTAGTTGTACTCCTGACAGGCAGAATAAGCTTGGACTTTAAGAGTCTAAAAAATCCTATGCAGAAGAATCAAAGTTCTTTATTTTAATCTTTTCTGACATTTTATCTGATAAATGATTGTCAAAAAATTGATTCTTTTAAGGTCAGTCACGGTTGCTTCTTACCCTTCTTCTAAAGCTTCCAATAATATACTAGCTTTTTTTTTACTTATTCCACTTACTAAAACATGCTACCAAAAGTCATCAATCAAGAGAGGGTTTTGGGTTTTTCTTCTATATGCTTTGAGAAGCATATATTGCTGGACAAGTGCTGAGAGTTAACTATGACTTAACTTTTTGTATACAAAAAGCCATGCAGCAGGATGGATTGAAAAAAGGGTGTAGTGTCCCAACAGTTAAGGCACTGGAGTTTAAATGTGGTAGCTGAAAAATTCATACACAGAAACTGCACTATTTTTCTAAAAAATAGTGAAAGGCTGAGTCAGGCAAAAAAGCATCTGGGCATATGGCACTAGGGAGCCTTATATCCTTGACACTAGAAGATTAAACCACTATGACACTCCCTGGAGTAGAAAAGAGAAAAAATAGTGAAGCAACCCATCCAACCACCAGAGCAGCATCTTTGCCCAGAAAATGAAAATAAAGCAACTCACTAACTAACGTTTATTGGAAAAAAAAGGAAAAGTTATTTTAAAAACAAAAAGACAAATGTAGGCCATTACATAATTTGGAGTGGAAAGGTCTTCTTGAGCTTTCCTAGTCCCTTCTTCAGATGAAACAGGGCTAAACTCAGCATTAAACTGAGTTGCTCAGAGTCTTGGTAATAAACTGCCTTGTTTAATTGAAAAAAATTACAGTAGATGCAGACAAGATAACTGTGGAAGATCATATGCAATAAAATTGAATTCATCTCTTGTCCTGAAAGCATTTCTGATGGGATCAATTTGTCAGGACATTGGGTACATAGCAGAACTGCAGAAAACAGCAACAGGATTTCTATAATTCATATTACCATAGTACCTATTGATCTTCTTCACAGGACATCCTAAGCAAAAACATAGTATAAAAACAATTTCTGTCCCACAGAGACTGACATATCTACATACAGCAAATCAATATGCACAGATTAGGGAACAACAGAGAGACAGTCTTGGCCAACATGACAAGCACAAATCACAGCAGATAGGAGTTTGACCTGCTGGCAGGTTTTTTTTTAGTCATCAATACATCCTTAAGTTGCTGCAAGAGATTTGAGCAAGGACAGTGTTTTGCTGCTTTGCACAGATTTGTAAAGTGCCCTTCTCACAGGCATCACAACAAGGTCATTCTATCAAGTACTCCAGAAATCTTTGAAGAATATACAAAAAAGAAGGAAACCAGTAATGATGTAGTTCTTGTTCTAGAATCCAAATTCTTTTCCTAAGGATATACTGGGAGTCTCTTAAATTTTCTTTATTGTGCAAAATTTACCTCTTTGACAGATCTTTTTTGTTTCAATGCATATTTGCTCATATTAGTACAAAAAGACCCTACCTCTAACTGGCTGGTCTAAAGTCAGGACTTATTTGGGAGGGGAGCAGGTGAACAATACATGGGGTGGTCACAAATTCAGAAGCTTTGGGACAGCTTATCCATTTATAACTTGTGAATTCACCCCTGAATACCTCAGTTTCATAAGGAAACTATTGTCACTAACTGGAAAAGAGGAAAAAAAAAAAAAAACCTGTTCTTAGTTTTGCTCTAGCAACGACTAGTAGTAATAGGTTTGAAGTTTCAGAGGACCTTTCCATAGAAGTTATGCTCAGCAGCTCTGCAGTTACGCGGAGTTATGCTCTGCAGCTTCTAGAGACCTGTGTCTAACGTCTCATGTGTCACCCACTTTGTGTCTTGGATTTTAGAGTGCTCATGAAAGAGAAGGGGCTGTGGACAGTGGGCTTGTCTGAAAACCCTGGCTGAGAGCCCTGTAAGAGCAAGGAATTAGTTACAAAACCCGAGCTGAGAGACTCTCAGCATTCCCAGTTGCTGTAGGTTGCCTGGCTCAAATGTAGCATGACAGATTCATATACAAACCAGATGAGACCTGTAGCAAGATACAACAGAGGCCCTATCTAGGAAACCAAGAACCCAAAGTAATGGGTGATTTTCTCAAGCACTATATCTAAATATAACCAATGCCAATCTCTTAACAAAAATATATATAATATACAGGTAGTAAAGTTTCTGTTTTATTCATAAATATACAAACCTCTCCTGAGGCATTGGGTTCAGTTTAAAGTATGATACTGCTATAAAAAGTCTAACAGCATGGTCTGGAAATCATTTCTTGTAAGAAAACAAAGATAATAAATTGAAATTGTTCCAATTTGTTGAGGGAAAGAGAAGCAAACTGGTTCTTGAATTCTTAATAAAGTAGCTGCAAAGAAATGGGAAGAATTATTCTCCATATCTGGAAAGGACAGAACAAGTACATTTCAGTTTCAAGTAAGGAAAGAAAAGAATGTCATAGCTTTCTAAAGTTAAGAATAATAATGTTTGGAAAGTAGTTAGTGATGGGAAGCTTAGTTTTCTGACACTGAAGGTCCAAGAACAGGTTAGACATATCAGAAGTGGGTTAGCTATAGTTAATCCTGCTTAGGAGTAGTCAAATGGATTGTAAGACTTTTTAAGGTCACCTTAGGCCTTAGAATCCTGTGAATTTGATCGTTATTTTGAGTTAGTTTCAGGCATAAATTTTTGGTTACTATAAGTTACTTTCTTACATCTGACCTAAATTCCAATTAAAATTGATCTCTGAGTAGTCCAAAGATATTTTCCTCTGTCAATCATATATCTCAGCATGACCACAATTTTACCTTTAAGAAACATCGTATCATGCTGAATTCTACATTTAGTTCCTGTCCTACTTTCAAAGTTGGCACAGTGCTTGTTCCTTACAGTTTTCTCTTTCTGCAGGTTAAGGTTATATTGATTTGAATTCAAAATTTGAGGTTGAAGCACTTTCATGACAGAACAAAAACCCATCGGTTTACCAGTTCAATTTCCTGTATTTCCAAGTAAAGTTCTTAATTTGAATTTGCCTGCAGTAATGGCTTTATTTAAAAATGTTTGACAAGAAACATTTTTACAAACTGCAATCATCACTTGCTAAAATACACTTTGTACATGCCTCTCTCCATCACATTACCAGTGACACTCTTCTGATGAAATACTGCTACTGATACAAACATCGCTCTTGATTGCTTTTTATTTTGTGATAAGAACAAGTTTGGAAAATTTTATGAAACCTTGACTTAAGAACTTAAAGAAACTGAGAGTCTCCTTAGACTAAAAGTGACTGATGGTTCCCTTGCAATATCAGGAATCATTTGGCTCCTCCACAGCTCTCATTTAACATGATGCTCAGGCTTCCCTGAGACAAGCTAAGGGTCTTTGAAACTACTTTGTATTACAGGAGAAGATGAGTGTTGAGTCTTTAGAATTCACTGTAGGTAGTTGCATCTGTAAGTTACAAGTCCCACAGTTTTCATGAGTAAATGCAATAAACATGGGATCTCTGGAGTAAGGCAAATAATCCTGGTACAGAGAACAAGTTTGTGCTGGCATCACCCAGAAGAGTGGGTTTTTAAAAGTTCTTCATGCCTGAAGCCATGACTTCAACACGTGTTTTAGTTGGGTTCAAGGGAAGAAACAACACTTGTTGAAAAATTAAGCTGTGGTTATTTCAGAGTTATTTGAAAATTCAAAAAATAGTTTAATATAAGTACATTTTTGAGCGTTTCATTTAAGGCTGGAAGAAATAATCTTCCAGCTGAAAGATGCAGCATCTGAATCATTCCTTACACAAGGGAACCCCAGCTGAATTTCATCTTCACTACAGAGTCTTAAACTACATTACAGGGAAATGTAGAAATATGCATGTTATGAAGTACCCTGAAATGAAATGTTTTCTGTTCCTGCTGTTGACCTTCTTTCACCATATTCACACAAATGCGGTTTTTAATTTTGCAGGAAATTAGACCCTTGAGAGGTCCATTTAATTAGAAGGCATAAAATTGTCTGCATTATGCTAGAATTTCTTTGTTAGGAGAAAGATTTTGTTAATTGAGAAATGGGGAAGAAATGTAGTAACATGATTGACACCAATGTATAGACCTAGAACTGCCTTAAAACCAGATATTTTTAGAAGGCCACCAGTCTCAGTTGCAATAAAAGGGTAACCTATTACTCTTAATGTAGAACTGGCATAATTTTTAATAATTTAGAAAGCAAACAAATTTAATGGGCTAATATAGCAAACATTTTGGAATTAATTTGAGAAATTCCATGGATAAGAATATGTAAGTAAAATAACAGAAATTGGTAGATATTGCTGCTTCTTTGGAGCTTTTTTCAGAGAGAAGCTTATAGCCTTCTCTGCCATTTGCCAAGTATGTAAGCAAGGGGGTTTTATGCTGTATATTTTTACCTCTCTACGCTCTATATGTGATCATGCTGAAGTCAATTCCTTGGTCATAAAGGCAGCAAAATAAAATTCTTAGATTAGCATGGAATGCTTTGCATTAAATAAATGCAAGAATTTTTTTCAGCAAGATAAAACAATTTTAAATCCAGTTCAAAGCAAACTAATCTAAATCAGTGTTTGTTTTATTTCCTGATTTGCAACCAGATGGAGAGACATGTTTTTAAACAGGACAATCTGGTGACAGTAGCTCTCCACAGCTACAATGAAACAAAATCCTAATTAAAAATCCAGTTCTGTTCTAGGATGGCCACAATTGCTCTTTACATAGCACTGCATGAAGTAGTCCAGCTAAGGAGTAAAGCATAGGAAAATGAAGGTAACTGTGATGGGGAGTAATGCAGACCTTGTTTTCTTCTTCACAGTTGCCTGAGAATGATCAGCTGAGAAGTCTAGCTGTCACCTGGTTGTGGCAAAGAGACAAACACTAGATAACACACAGCTGTGAGGTGCATTCCTTCACCATAGCACTAGCTGAATTTGCAGCAATTTTCATTTTCTCTATTTCAGATGTTTTGTAAAAGGAATCCAGAAACAACTTTTGGTTTTTTTTTTTAAACTTTAGGCTTGCATTTTCTCACTTCTGTCCTATTTTATAGCTTTTTTTTTATTTTTCTCCTGCCTGAGTATCAGATGCTTCTACATAGCTACACAAAATTTAGATTCTTGTAGGTAATTTTAATTCGAAAGAGAAATTGGTGTTAGATACAAAAAGCAACATTTGGATTTCCTCCTCCCACACCTCAGAAAATTACAATAGCCTACCTTCTGAAATATTGCAGACATCACTCTAGTGTTTTCTTGCTCAGAGCTATGAGCTTCTTTTAGTCACTGTCAATCAAAAGCAATCAAGAATGATAACTGACATATTTTGGGATGCCCTTATGTCTTAGTGTTTTCATGTGCTACTTTTTCCAACTTGGCCCACTCTTCTCTAGCAGCACCTGTCAAACTCACATTGTCAAGGGTTCTCTATTCCTGAGTAAATTCACATTTCTCCTTCATTTTTTCAGAGATAAGAGGGGAGTACTCCATGGACTATTACAGCTGTATAAAGTGAAGATTGGTACGTAATTCCTCAAGCTCTGCACTGCTAAACAGTAAACTAGCTGTGGGAAAATAGAATTTCTCTGTCTCTCTGGGATAACAGTCCCCATATTGGTCACACAGTTTGGATGCACTTCCCCAGCACATCTGATCCCATTTCCCAAGAAAAGTTTGTACTTACTACCTCTGGAGGGGTTCAGGCAGAACCTGAAATACTGGGGACAGTTCAAGTGCTTATGATGATTCCCTGATGCCAACACCACACCAGGTGTCCAGAGAAGGGTGAAAGTTGTCATTGCACCACCACCCCTACACAGAGCAACTGGACTGCACTGATGGCCCAGTGAATTCTTCTGGGGATAAAAGAAAACTCAGCACTGGTAGAATAAGCTATCCATTGTCTTGAGGAAGGCAAACTATGAAACAAACCCCAGACAAAACACAGCCACCAAAACACCACCCATGACAGACTCACATAATAACCAAAAGTGCACCCACTGCACTGGCACTTCCTGCAGACTCCAAAGGGGACAGAGGCTGTGGAAAGCAGCATTGCAGAGGCCACTCACCCACTGCATAGCCAAACTGAGTGGAAGAGAAGTGGCCAGCCACTTAGCAGAAGCCAGAACTATGCAGTTAATATTAGAATGGGTTGAAGGGGAAAAGTGGCCTACAGGTCATATCTGTAACTATTCCTGAATGGCAACCACAAAACTGTGTGGGAATGAATAAAACTATGGAAAACAGCAAAGGGTGGAAGCATTAGGATGAACACATCTGGCCAGCTGAGTGTGTCAATGGGTAGCTCATCAGAGACACTGAAGACCAATGAGAGTTCAACATGTCAGTGCACCCATCCCAAACAAAAAACTGCTGGAGAAAAGAACAGAAGTGTATTGGGTCTGACTGAGGTAGAGTTAATTTTTCCCCTAGCAGCCCTCAGAATGCTGTGCTTTGCACTGGTAGCTGGCAGGGTGTTGATAACACACTAGTGCTTTGGCTACTGCTGAGCAGCACTGTCCCTATCACATTCCATCTTCCCATCAAGGGGCTGGGAGGGCACACAGCCAGGCCAGCTGACACAGATGAACCAAAGGGACATGCCATGCCATGTGATGTCAGCTCAGATATAAAAGCTAAAGGAGGGAGGAGGAATGGGGGTGCATTTTTTATTCTTCAGTGTTTGCCTTCCAGAGCAACCACTGCATGTGCTGAGGCCCTGCTTCCCAGGAAGTGTCCATAGGTCACTTACTGGCGGAGAGTAGAGATTAACCTTTCACTTACACGTGCACAAACTTTTGCTTGTTTCTTTCTTCAGCTTTAATAAACTTCCTTGTCTCAAAGCACTGGTTGTCTTCCATCTTATTCTTTCCCCTGTCCCACTGGGAAGGGGAGTGATAGAGCAGCTTAGTGGGCACCTGGAACCCAGCCAACGTGAAACCACTGCAACAGGGCCACTCAGTGCTCCAAGTGGAAAAGTGCAGACAGCCTGGACTTACTGCAGGGAAACACTGGCTTCCTGGTCTTCTAGAGTTCTCTGAGTGAATCAAGTATACAAGTGGATAAAAGAAATCAAGAAGACTCCTTCTAAGTGATTTTTTAAAATACTTCTGTTATCACATGAAACAGTCGCCACAGAACTAGAGGGGAAAAAATACTTCACAGTTTAATATGAATCAAAAGACAAGGCTTAATGAACACTTTTCAGGATCAAGAGGAGTCAGCTGTCAAGTTCCTCCGGGGATTATGCTGGTTACAGCTTCATTCAGCTTCTTTATCAATGATCTGAGGAAACAGCTGTACTGTGAAACCTGCAAGCCTGAAGCCAATTCCACTTTTGAGGTGGCCCAAAGCCAAGTCATCGGCCCAGAATGCCAGAAATTCTTGACAAACTTTCTCAGGTTTGTGGCAGATAAGTTAAAAGGTGGCAGATAAGTTAAAAGAAAAAGGTGCAATAAGGAAAAGACTACCCTAAATCTTGCACACACCGCGCTGGATTCATGAAGACTCAGTTGTAATTTAGGAGGATTTTAGATTTGTTGTTTGCAGTTCTCTGAAATTATTGTGCAGCCATAGCCTAAAAAAGCCAATAAAATATTGGACATCAACAGAAAAGTGTTCAGAGCAGAACACCGCTGTGCCATTTCAAGAAATTTTGACCATGTCCTGATTAGGACTGCTATGCAGGTCTGGTTTCTGCGTCTGAGGAAGGAGATAGAGCTAGAGAAGGTACAGAGAAGGGCACCTAGACAATCAAGGGGCTAGAGAGCTGCCTTGTGAGAAGATATGGGAAAGGCTTTAGCCCCTTCAGTATGGGGCTAAAGAGATCTTAAGGAATCATGAAGGCAATGGAAGATTGGAAGATAAAGCTATTATTCATGAAATCCTGCAATTAGAGAACAAGGAAGTTCTTTTTGAAACACTAGTAGGAAGCTTACTGAAAACAAGTAAATCTTCATCCAATGAGCATTAAACTTACAAAAGACATGAGGACATGGAAAGGAAATCATATCATCATACACACAAAAAAATAAGAGATGGACTGATTCATGGACCACAATACCAGACTAAACTAAGAGAGGTTAGAGATGTATCATCTAACTTTCCTAATATAATGATTTTGGGGTGCTGGGTTAATAAAAGGGGAGTGAATGCTAAATATAACAAACTGAGTCTGCCTTGTGCTGTCCAAAGTAAAAGAATTATGGGATACAGCCAGTATTTTAGTGTCCTAAATGTAGGTTGCACAGTATTAATCAATGAACACATGAGATATGTGTCAAAAGTTGTAATACAAATTTCTCCTCCCCATGTCATTCCTTTTCTTCATTAACTCTTTAGTGACATCTGCCTCCATTTTCACACTGGTTATACATGCTCTGAAATGCCTTCTTGACTATTTTAGGGATAGTAGATTTTGATCTACTCCTAATAAGAAGGGAAATAAAAACATCTTTAAAAGATACTCAAATAAATGACAATAGCACTAAATAAGGTTGTCAATCCATCTCAACCCAGAAACAGATGTTAGTAGAAGGAGTTGGCACTTACTCAACTCCAAATTGTCAGGAAATGTTTAGGTGTGCCACACTGTACTGAAGCTGACAAAATTTGAAGATTTCATTCCCAGAGGAGATGTCAGCAAAGAGGGAAAAAACAGGAGCTGTTCAGAATCCCAAACATACTACCAGAAACACAGTATTTGCAAATTCAGTCTCTTCTACACAAGTCTGAAACCTCTTATACACAACTTTTCAACTCTGCCCATCACTTCAGTAATGTTTAAAATAGTTTTCTTATAGTAACTAAAGAAGGAAAACAATGGAATGAGGTGAGAAATGCAGAACTTTGAGACTATAATGAGACTGCAGGGTACACCTTTGCTGATGTTTGACTGCTCTTTTGAGATTTACCATAGGTCAGGTATGAGACTTCACAGGATGCTGAAATGAGTAGTTTTTACCCATATATGCCCCTAATTCTCTGTGGGAAGTTTACAAAACCATCACATACGTGAAAATTGGATGCGTCAGGGAACACAGGTACTCCAGTGGTCACCAAGGCTGCTACACACAACCACAGGTCTTTTAGTGGAGAGAAAAGAGAAATGGTTGGTTGTATACACCCTTCCAAACCATAACAGGACATACACAGTAGCAATAGAAACTTATGTGTTGTAGCTCTGTTTTCATTTCTCCTAATTAATACTTACTTTTGATATCTTCACTTTGTCAGGGTGAAAAAATAGATTCATACTAACTGGTTATGATTTTGGACTGCCTAAATGAAATTGCAGCTTTAAGCATGTACTGTCTGGTTTCAATATACATATCTATCCTGTTTAAAAGTAACTAAGTTCAGCAGAGAAGCCTGAATATCAGTGAAAAATAGTGGAATTCAGCCTCTTATATCAAATAAGTCTGCATTTTAAGTGCTTTTATGTGTTGTCTAACAAAATTTAATTATCAATTGTGTAAGACATAATGTTTAATTCTTATAAAATTTAAATTAACTAGGGCATAAATAGACAGCAGTACAATCTCAACATACTTTTTTTAAAAATCGCATTCGACACAGATTTTCAGTTTAAGCCCTTTTATTGTATGTAACACTCAGCTTCAATGCCAGGAAGAAAAAATAATAATAATAGCTTCGTGTCTGAGAAAGAAAAACTGTTTTAAACTGCCCATCTTTATATTTTAATTTTGCTACAAGCATTCTTGATTCAAGAAATCGGGGGGTTGTCCCTCCTCTCGACTTTTTCATGCCCAAAATTAAGTCTTAAAATTTAGCAGGCAGGACCTGTAAATATACAGACTGTAGACGCTATAAGGCATTACCAGAATTTTGATCTTCTAATCCGTGTAAGCAAATCTATCAACTTGTAATAAGAAAATTATGAATTTCACCGCGAGGGGGCGCTAATGGCAAACCAACAGAACTGTTTTGCCTGATGCCAGTGTCCTCATCTGATTTTCTGCGTGAAAACTTCTGGTCCAGATTAGAATTTCATCCCAAAACACAACAGGCCAGACATGTTTGGTCAAGTTTGGTCAGCGAAATCCTGAATTAAAAATAAATAAATAAATATTCTATACATTTACATTTAGGAGAACAGGGATGCTATGTAAATAATGGCCAAGAAGTTTCTTAAGTGCTGATATTCTGTAATGCATTTAGCACTGTTTTTCATAAATTTACATTTATGTAGTCAACTTAAAAATGAAGGTCTTTTATTAGTTCTAGGCTCTTGGTGAGTAGGATGTACAGAGGAGGGAGAAAAATGCAAAAAGACTTTGGGGGGGGGGAATTAAAATAGAGCTTTATTTCTCCCAGCAATTTTAGTTTTGGAAGCTCTTTAATACTAAAACTAGGTCAAAACCTAAACTGATGTAACTGAAAGAGACAAAGTTAATATATTGTTTTACTGCTAACATAAAAACTCATCCACAAGAATTAAATCGAAAAATAATTATCAAATATCAAAATAATTCCTGTCTAATCACCAGTGTGGTTTTATAGCTTGTACAATAATGTGGAGTTCAGAAAAAGATAAATATTTCAAAATACAATTTCTTGTGAAAGAGACCAGGATTTTTTTTGTCTGGTTTTGGGTTTTTTTGCCATTAAGATCTTTTTCTTGGCATTCAAAAAAAAAAAAAATCTATGCCTTAATTATTTTAGAGTAATTTATCTTTGCTGTTACAATGCCCTTTTCACACGGAGTTTATAGTCTTTGAAACCACTCATTCACACTAGAACTAGCATATCCTCATGATTTAGCCAATTTACATGCCTTCTTAAAAAGAGGAGAGAAAAATAAACTTCTAACTGTAAACTAGTGCTTTCACCCAGCAAACACGGAAACTGTCCATTGAACTTGAACGAGCACCACACGGTACTGTGAAAGCAGGGCTCACAGCTGAGCTGTGGATTAGCTTTCTGGCCTGGTGCTGGAGCAGAGAAAGAAGCAAAAAAAAAGATTACTAAAAAGACAAAGCTGTTTCAAAGCTGTGTAAGAACTACCAGCTGGTCAAAATTCAGATAGTATACAAGCCCCTTCAGAGGCAGGTAAAGACAGCACCACAATGATTTAGGATTTACCCCTTTGTCATCTACCCTGTTCCACTTGGCACACCACCTGCTGGAATGGGAGCAATGCTTTCCTGGGGAAAGGAGAGAGCTAGGTAGGATTTACTAATAATTAGCATGAGGGTTATATGAATATGTATGATATGAATTCTCTGGGAGTGTGGAAGAAGACTACTTTGGCTGTTCTGCCCATTTTTACCATGATCTGCTAGCAGCAGATGGAATTCACAAAGAAGCCTTTTTAAAATACTGAAGTCATATCTCTTCCCTGCTGCAATAAAGTTTGGAAGTGACATTTATAGTCTATAGGTCAGATCCTGAGGGGTACAGTCACACACTTGCAAGAATATCTGGCCAATTCACTGTATGAAGAAAGAGTCCAGTTCCATAAGTCTTGTGGAACTAAAGTCCCTGTCGGGAGTTCCTTGACAGTTGCTTTTAAGAATGAAAGACATTCAAGTTAGATTGGACTAGTCTTCTGTAGGTTTGTAACTTCCTGTGGAAAGAGAACTTAGGTCTTAAAAGCTGTATCTAAAATATTCTGCTTTTCTAAAGCTACCATTACACACTGGTGTTTGTATCATATTCTTACACGCATGTCATATTCACATAGATTTGTATCAGACTGGTTTTCTTGTCTAAAGTCAATTGAACTGATTGAACTGGCCCAGAGAGACCAGCAGCAGCTGGGAAGTTGCTATTCACAATTCAATCATCGTTTCAGTCTGCTCAAAACAAAGTCACAAAATTTTGATGTCACCAAGCTGGATGGGAACAAGTAATGAAATCTGATATTTCCTATAAGCAGAAGGATACAGAATATATGTACACTGTGCGCTTCAAAACTAAGTATAGTCTGTAACTAAGATATGCTGATGGATAACAATGCACATATTTCTCGTAATAGTGATAACAGAAAAGTATAATGATACTTTACATATACTTTTACACCCGATGTTTGTGAGAACATAGGTCTTTCACCTTCTTCTCCTCTTCCAATCTGCCCTTCCCATTCTGCCCCCATTAGCCAGGAATTAAAAGAGCTATAAATTGTCTCCTTTTAAGAATTAAGGTTTCTGGGACCTCTTACCCTTTCACAGTCTTTTCTACTACCCAGTCCCACAACATGATTTGCAGGCTCCCAATAGCCCCACATGTGCTGTACTTCTGCTCCATCCTGCTCCAGGATTTTCTTAGGAAGGCTTAGGAGTGGGATAACCAAAGAGAGGACAAACAAAATTCCCTCCTCCAAGCTGCTACTCCAGCAGCAATTGATGGTGAAGAAAAGGGAAGAAGGATATGCTGCACAGAAGCAAAAGCATTTGGGGTTTGCAAAGCAGTGTTGAGTAGTGTTGGTAGCATCAACATTTATAATGCTGGCACTTCCTCCATATAATCTCCACTGGGAACAGTGAAAATTTTTTATACTGATCATCAACAGAATAATGTAGTTGTATACATCCACACATGAGGAAATCCAGAAATTTGAATCACCCTTTTCTCTCATTCCAGCACATTTCCATAGACAAAATGTATGCTCTGTGCACTTCTGTAGCACTCTTGAGAAGGTGAAGGGGACAACTGCAAAACTGCAAGAGAGAACAAACTCTCCATATGCCATAGGCCTGACTGTAACCACCATTTCTTTTGCTCTATGTCATAAACAAGTGGGATTCCGAACTGATTCCTTTATCCCATTTCTGTTTGTCGATAGCTACATGAGCCTGCTAAGGAAGGGTACAATACACCATGTCTTCAGGCTGCTTGCCTTAGCCTTCTTTTCTTCTTTTCTCACGTGTATCCCAGTCCAATCTCAAACAGTTAAGATTCAATTTATTCAATATTCTGTTAATTCTTTGATTTTTTTTTTAAGTTTGTAGGATGAAAAAAAAGCATAAGTGATATTATTTCTGTAACTCAATTAAAAGTAAAATAAACCAGAACTCTTTTATCCCAGATGCAAACAATTATTAAATTAAATAGTATTAAATTAAATAATAAGCTACATAACTTTGTTTCTGGGATGCATATCTATATGTATTTATCTGATTATTTCTTCCAGGGCTGGATATATGCACAAGAGTGATATGCAAGTGACACAGCAACAAGGATAATTGCCCTTACCTGGTTAGTAACTCATACCATTCTGGACATGCTAAGCAAAATAATTGTATGGACTTCATCCAGTTTGTTAAAAATCTTTTATTTTTAAAGCAGGGTGAAAGCAGTAAGACTCATTAATTTCATTCTGCTCTTTAAACTAAAATCTGGCCAGACATTATCTGCTGGATCTCTACCAATAAACTCTGTTGCAGGTGCAGCCTGATCACTGAAAATACTTACAAACCATAGGGTCATCCTGATCCAGCCTGCATGAGTCACCCACAGCTGCCTTAGAGAAAAATAAGACAGAGATATCTCGAGAAAATTAAGTCAGTTAACCTGAAAGAAAAACTTTTATTAAAAAGACCCCAAAACCACCAACCCCCCAAAAAACAGCCAATCAAACAGAAATGCAGCCACCCCATCCCACAAAAAACTCAAACAACAAAACCAGCCCAAGACAATCTTGACTGGGACCTCAGTTGTGAGTAGTGTGGTATAAAGGCCACATTTAGCTTCATACACATTTCCCCAGTCATGCCTGTGCACTACAGACCCCTCCAGACTCTGAAACTTAATTCATTCTCATAAAAACAAGGAGTCAATATGTCTGTGTAGCCCCAGTCTCAGAAGTACTTTTAGATCCTTCTGATTAGAACCAGGTTTGGTAGTTAGCCTTAATGACTGGGGAGCACAATCCTTGACTGTCTGCCAGAAAAAAAACACATTAAGACATATTGTGAGAAGTTTGAAATTGAAATTATTAATGTAAACCTTATTAAATAATTAGGGAGCATTTTAGATTTTCAAAATAAAGGATGAAAAAGAATTAAAGAGGGAAAGATCACACATGTGAAACCTAAAGACCTTAACAGAAATGAAGAGAAAATGAAACAATGGGAAAACTTTTACCAATAATAGCTGCCAGACCTTGCAAAACCCACAGGATTCCACAACAAGATCAGTACATCTTACCTAGAATGTAGCCTCTTTCGCTTGAACTGCTGTTCACACATGATGGTCTTGTAAGGAGTGCTGTTTGATTTTTGAATCAAAGAACTCTTGCTTCGACTGTCTGACAGCTTCAGGATACTACACCTAAATTATACATATTCCAGTGCAACTTTCATCCTCCTCCAACTTGCTAAATCTACCCCGAATTCAGGTGTCTTATTAGACCATCACACCTGGAGATTTAAGAGAATAAAAACCACTTGCAATATGTGAACAGTTTTATTCCTCATGGCTCTACCCTGCCAGAGGCAACGAGGCACAGTTATATAAAGAGTGTTCTCAAGTGTGAAACAATGTCCTCAATCACCAGTTCAGATTGCATCTAAAGCAGCAGGGGCTCCCACAGCTTTAGTACCATGGCTAAACTGGTGAAAACAGATGAGATGTTCACCCAGAAAGAGACATGCTGAAACTGAGAATTAAGAAAAATTGCAACTGAGGATAAAAAAGGCATAAATTGCTCTCTGATTAAATACTCTTGAAGTTAATGGAGAACTTTCCCCAGCAGTCAAGGACTGGAAGTAGTGTCTTAAATCTGGTTTTGGTCCTTATTGTTGCTAGCTTTTCACAGAGAGTAACAAGAAAATATAGAATTATTTCCAATAATTAATTTAACCTGCTTTTTTCAATACAATTTCTGTAAGCAGTTAATATCCTTGAACATATTAATTTAATTAAATGTATTTATTACTTTAATTTGCTCACCAGAAGCTGGCAAGAATTATTTCATTTAATCTCTAGCCTGCACACCCACACACACTTTCCTGCAGGATTTTAGATTTAATGTCAGAAACCTGAGATCATTTTACTTGCAGAGGGTCATGAATATTGTTTATCCCTTTTAACTGGCTCCAGTCATCAAAGAAGTGTTGACGGAAGCAGCTGGGACTGGGAATCTCTCAGGAATAGAAAAGGGAATGGTAGTAAATCTACATCTCTGAGTGATTTGAGGGTGGTAAAGACCTTCCTAGGAAACAGAATCCATTTTAAGATGGCACACACACATAGCTGCATCCAGAACTTAATTTCTGAAATGGATTTTTTCATGTAACAGTCATGAAAATTTTTGACCTCTACTGTTTAAAGGCTGTGGCACAGGGACCATTTTGCTGTTCTGATCATCCTTTGCATAGATATTGTAATGTCTGTCATTCACTGAAACATGAATTTTCTTTGTGTTCCTGAATGCTGTCTTTAATTGCCTAAAAAGTGAATCAACAAATGCTGTTACATTTCTCAGTTACATTTCGAGAGTATTTTTAACATTAGTTGAGCTTCCCACATTGCAAGTGGTTTTGTTCATTTATTAATGAATATTTCTCTGCCCATGCCATGGCATTTTAACAGCCTGTTCTGCAAAGCTGTGATATTACATTATTGGATGGTATTTCTAGCAGTTGTAGAAAACTCACATGAATCTTCAGTTAATTTTTGAATACATTTGCTAAAAGCCTTGATTTGCTTGTAACTTAGAAGACTGCTTTGCAGCTGACAACATGACAGATCAGGTACCTGTATATGCCTAATAAACATCCTCATGGCTCCCAGAGGAAGATCCATTATCAACGAACCTTAAAAAGGAACATTCAAAGGGCTCTGATGGTGACCTAGGGTGCAACTCACCAGGCTGCAGTGTGGGAACAGACCTGCTCCTGGGAAGCTGTGGAGAAACCTTGACAGAAGTAAAAATATAAGCATCAATTTCTCTTCTGCCATGGTAAGTAGCTACGGCCTATCAGATCAAAGTGAACCCATAGGACTCCTGCCTCTTACGTGATTAACACAGGCAATGAAGGGGTTACCATGTCACATTTTTTCCCAATTGCTGTAAGTGTGGTTGGCTCAGGATTCAGGAAATATTTGCTATAGTTCTATGCCAGCACCTGATTGTGAGAGTCTGATTAGATTGAATTACTGAATGTATTGTCTGGTTTGCATAATAGAACAAAGAAAGGACACACCCTTCTCCTAATCCTATACACAGTCCTGGTGCTGTATTTCTATGCTGAACAGATTTCCAGGTTTTCTACGTTCATTTACTACCCTTACTGGGTGAAAATGTAAGTTATACTTAAAAAGTATATCACCACACTAAGTATGACTCCAGCTTTAGAGCAATTTTCTTCTTGCCAATCCTAAGGTTATCTACCCCCAAGCTATCATGTTGTTGCACATCAATGCACCATTTACCTACCACAGTGTAAAACATTGTTCTCTCTGCCTAGACAAACCCATAGCAGTAGCCCAAGAACACCTAACTAGACCCGAACCTGGCTTTGTTTTACTGTGACAATATTAAATGTAGCTCAAGAGGAAATTTTAATTTTGCCAACTACAGGGAAGTCAGAAATAAACTTCGAAACATCCAAAAGACTTCACTTTTCCACTGGTTGCTTTCAGCCTCTCATTCTCTGTGGCATGAGCGTAGTTGGAACGTGTTTTCTCAGATGAGTGTTCTGTTCAGACTTAGATACATGTGAATGTATTGCGCCAGTTCTTACAGACACATCTCTCATGCACTGGGGAGTCGAGCATAAACCTATCAGCTATTTGATAAATATACTTAGCCTGTTAGTCCATCTTGTAGTTTCTGCTGCAAAGTGCTCTGCTGCCTCAGTGGAGCTGCTACTTTTGTCCCTCTCATTTGTTTAATATTTCTTGCTTCCTGATTCGTAAAGGCAGAGCTGTGTCTGCTGTGATAACACAGATCAAACATTTTTGAAACAATGAAGAAACCCAAATGTGCAATGTTTTGTTTTCAATATATGTGATTCATAATCAGAGAACTAGGAAGTGGCAGGTACAACTGTTAAACTGTAAGATTTGAAGTGTAGCCTGCTTTATATATCTTGAATGCAAATGACAAGTGAAGCTGGGAAGCTGCAGCATCCTGGAGTGAGTACCACAAAGCCAATCATTTATAGAAGAAGCCACAAAAGCATGAATGGGTGGAGACAGGAAGAAAATCCACTGATGTGAACAGAAGAATTATGTGCTTTGGGGCACTGAGGTCATTTCATCAGTTCAAGAGGACAGAATCAAACAAGCATGAGAAACCTTGCAGGAAAGTCGTCATCACTGTAAAAATAGGAACTCTTGTAATGGAAACTGATATAGTCCAAATGACATCAGGGAGGAAAGTAAATGGGATTGGAGTCATCTGCCATCAGGCAGTTCTACAGCATAATCAATAATTTGTTTTTTCAATTTTTTTTTCAATGGACTGCAATTTAAAATAACCTCAGAAGGTCTGACAGCCTTACAGAAAATAGAGTTGTACTATATGGTCATAATTGCTCAGTTACCATATAATTTTCATTTTTAAGGTTCAAACCAATAACTTATGGGATAAACAGCTTCCTACATACTGTGGCAAAACTTGTAATGGTACAATGCTGCTCATGACAATAGACTACACAAACCTAGAATGATTCACAGAATCTTTAAGGCTGGAAAGGACCTCTCAAAGTCATCTAGTTCAACTTCTTGCTCTAAAAAGGTCCATTTCATGTGGACTTCATGTTCTTGTCTAGCTGAATCAATCTCTGAGATAATGGAACTTCCAAAGATGCTTTGGGCAACTCGTTCCAGTGTCTGACCATCCTCAAGATTAAAAATTAATATCTTTATTTCTTACATAGAATTATATCTGAAAAGCCTCACAGATAGAAGAAAGCTCTCACCTACTAACTCATACCTCTCATCTCAAAACCATGTGTCTCCAAGAGGAGTCTCACTCCATCTTCTACATAGTCTCCCACTAGGCAGCAATAACAGTGTTGTGTTTCAGTGTTTTCTTCTCAGAGCTTTCAGCTAAAAGCTGGATTCGTTCAAGCCCAATCCTCCCATCTTTTCCTCATACACCTTGTGCTCCAGACCCTTGAGCATCTCACTGGTGAGTCCAAAATGGGATGCGATACTTCAGAATTTATTTCACAAGCACTCTACAGAGGGGAAGAGATGTCTCCCTTTGTTTTCTGGCTGCCATCATGCTAATGCAGTCCAGGGTGCAACTGGCCTTCTTCAGTATAAAGACACACTGCTGGCTGATGGTCAGTTTGTTGTTCACCATGATTCCCAGGGCCTTTCCTCTGAAGCTGGATTCCAGCTACTCATCTGCAAACTCTATCTGTGCACGGGGTTATTCCACCTCACAGGCAGGACTGTACCTGGTAACGTTCGACTTCTCACAGTACCTGCATTTTTCCAGGCCACAAAGATCCTTCTGAAGAGCAGCCCTGCCCACTATCATCTGCTGACAGCACAGCAAATATCTTCTCAGCCTCATCATTCAGTTCATTAAGACCATATTACACAGAATCAGCCTCAGATCTGACCCCCAAAGGACATGACCAATAAGCAGCTGTCAGACAGACTTCGTCCCATCAATCCCTCTGAGACCAGAATGACATGCCCAAATGAAAAAAGGGGCAATTATGGCTCTTCCCCTGCCTGTGACTGGTGAGAGCATATGATTGCATTGGCACAGACTGTCCCAGGGCAGGAGCTGCTGGACAATCCAATTCTCCAGCTGTGTGAGGGAATGAATCATCCAAAAATGACAAGACCCACAATAATCATTCATATGATGCCACACTATTCATTCTACAAAACTAGACACAGCTGAAGCTGTGGAGCTTTCTGCAAGCTCTTATCATCTCCCTGGTAGTTAAAAGTCATCACCTCTGATCTGGGTTCTGTTCTCAGATTTGCAGTAGATTTCCTACATAATATAAACCAGGGCTCTCTTGAGCTATTTATTTGGTTAAAATCTATGCAAAAATGCTATCACAACTTTATTGAGAAATCTAAAAAGTGGCTTAATAATAGAAAACGGGATTACTTTTTTCACTGCATGTTCCCCTTTTATTAAATGCTATTTATTCTTATTAGTGAACACTTGAGTCTAATGGTATTTGCAAGGGGTTTGAGATATTTGGTGGAAAATGTAAAGTGGTACCATTGTTTCTTAATCAAGTTCCGTGAAAATTATTTCAAGAGGTAATTAGATGGAGGCATTGACAAATCTCCAAACCAACTTCCTCCACACCCTAGCTCTTCCCCTGATGGTTCAGAGCTTGCAGTGCTCCCATCAGCTAGGCAGGTCCCCTCAGCAATAATATGAGTGAAGCCATCCAGCATTTCGCTTTGAAAAAGGAAATGCATTTTCCTGAATATGTGCCAGGTTCTACTCCACCCCTAACTCTCTGCACTGCTCAGTTACACATACTTTAATGGCGTGAAAGTTACAGAATTAGTGATCCATCACTACTCTATCACTGCATTTTCAGTGACAATGACTGACTTTATTGCATTATAAATAGAAGTATGAGAATAGGTGTAGCAGTGAACCATGTAGATAAATGAGCCTATGAATCCTAGAAGATTCTAAAACTTTCTTTTGCACCTGAAAAAATGGAGAACCAATTGCTGAAATGAGATAGGACGTGTTCTAAATATCAAGTATTCAAAATAATGTGTGAAGAACCATACACAGAAAACATACTCTGTGCATATGAATATTAAGAAGATAGGTTATCTATGATAACAGTTTTGTAAGCTCTACAACACTTAGTAGATACAACAAGTAATATGAAAACCATTATATCCAAGGTAGACTCTATAAAAGCATAGAGCAATGAAGTACTTAGAAAGATCCATGACAAAATGCAGTAAATACGAGAGACATAGCTACATCAGTTATAATCTTTCTGTGTTAGTAACCTTCAAAAAAACCCCTCAATAATTCTTGAGGGGTCATCCAAAGAAATTAGAAGAGGTAGCACAGGAAGTGCCACTGTCTCCAAATTCTGCTTTTGATTACCAAACAACTTAGCCAGAGGCTTTCTGAAAATACCAATTACTTGTACAGCAAGAGGAATCATTATTCATCAATAATGAATACTCTTGATGACTCCATTTCATTTCACATCTACCCAAAGCACCTGTTCATCCTTATTATTTCAGCACGATGGAAAAAATAATACTTCCCTAAACATTTCATTGAATGTGCTATTCACCCTATTTTCAAAATAGTACCAAAGTGAGTTTCAAAATAAGATAGTGAAAAATTTCGTTTGGAGAAGAATGACATAAAATATTTTTATGTTCTGAATTTCTTCCCCTCTGCCACCCTGTTTTTCAGATAAAACTACATGCCAGATTCAAAATTCCTGAAAATATAGCCAGAACTCTTGTACCATCTGTTTTCTGCCCCTCTGCTGAGGTAACATCCTTTCTGCAAAGTTATGTCAGCAAAGATTTTATTCAGACATATGCTGAAAAATATAACAGCTAATTTTTCAGAGGCTAAGCTTTAAAAGATTTATTTATAAGAGTAAAATTTGAGTTAAAAAGGGGTAGGTTGAATTTGAGGTCTCCACACAAACATTAAAGGACTAGTATGACCATATCCATCTGGGGCACCATTGTGAAATTCCAATGATTGGATGTTAGGCATATCATTTTCTGAACTGTATATTTCCTTCTATAAATAAGGTTTCCAAAGAATAATTGAAGGAGAGGAAAAGAAACAGAGAAAAAAAATATTTTTAATGAAAATAACCTTTAGTTAAGTACACACAAAAAGTTAGCTGTGTACCTTAGTTATATTTTAAATTAAAAAAATAAACTCCAAATTTTTCTACCAATTGCTCATTAATTCAGAAAAATGTCTGTTACTGAAAACTATTCTCTCTAGGCCTTCTCACCAGATGCATAAGTATGTCTTGTCTTAAGGCTCCATGATTTAACAGGAACTGTGTGTAACATGCTTCACAGAAGTAATTAATAGGTGCTTTATTTTGTAATTCAAGATTTAGGCTCAGTAATCCATAACACAATGGGATCAAAAAGAAGGCACTTGAAATTGAATTTCTGCTTGGAGGATACCTTAAAGTTTTGCCCTGTTCAGCACCATGTTTTGAATGAAAGATTAGGAGGTTTCATTTGAATTTTGCTGAGCACTGCGTTGTTAATTTTCATGCATGGACATTTTGCTCATAAGTTTAAGACTCAAAAAGTGTCCTAAAGCACAGGACTAGAGTTTTCAAGTGGTTTAACTTCCTTAAACCTTCTGGACATGATCCTGCTTTCAATTATGAGGCCATGCTTACAATGAAATTTCATTATTTTCTCTTTAATTTAGAAGTTACAAGTCTACTTCTACCTATTTGGTTTCCTCAAATGTGTCTTCTTCTTCTTCTTCCATATGGGATTTGAGGACTCTGGACCCTCACAGGATTTTTACTGGTATCCAGTAATACCATCGTATCACATATTTGAAAAATCACAGAATGCCTCTCAGATCTACCTTGCTGCGGTGGAAATCTTCCCATGTTTATATCTCTGGAAGTAGATATTCTCAATGATTCAGGTTAAATTTAACACAAATCATCTCAGGACTGAAAGCAGTAACATTTAATGTACATGGCAGTGAGATGCATAGGCTTTGCATAGATCCCGTATTTCTAGCCTTCATTTACATAGGTTTGTATTATCTGTGCTTTTCTCTTGGGCACCAAAATCCTCCATTACCCAGAAAACTGAGTGTTAATTACAGTTGGTTCTCAAAGGAGATTTGGTTTTTCAAGCGCACAGGCACAAGAACAGCAGAGCACTGCCTTCATCTCCCAGAGCCTCCATCTCCTCTGACCCTTGCATCCCGCAGATCCAAACTGAGCAAGAACATTTTCATCCAAAAGCAAATGATAAATTTGATCTCAATGCTGCAAATTTTTACACATTTAGATCATTTCACAGGTCTGATTATTTCTGAGGAAATTCATAGCAGTGGTACATTGTGCCTCTAGAAGCACAGACAAGGCCTGAGTGATCCTGTGATCTGGATACCACAGGTTTGAGGCAGCTCTAAAAGCAACTGAAAGAAAGAAGTAATTTTGCAGAGTACTGAATACCACTGCAGTTACTAATCAAAAAATAAAGTATAAAAAAGGTATGCTTTTTTAAAAAAAAAAAGATAAAGTGGTTGACTATAGCTACCAAGACTCTTGCCACAAAAAGTCATTTTCTGTTCTCATGTCACCAATGATAGGAGACAGGTTTATGACAGCACTTGCCACTGGTTGAAGGTACCACAGAGGTAAGAAGAGGTAAAGGGAAGAAAGAGGAAAAAAAGCAGCTATGGAAGCAATATTTAAGAGAGATGGAACTAAAACATTCTTCTTTCTTGGAATTTGCTTTGAAAATCTTCTTTGCTTAGGAAAAAAAGTAGCAGCAGCAAACAAAGCTACAGTAATTCATAGTAACTACTTTTCTTCTAGTTTTGTAGTTCTCTTTCCTTTCCATATACCCTGTGAAGGAAGCCTATATGAAGGTTTCTTTGATGAGTGCAGTTGTGAATTATAATGAATAGTTATGAAGCAGCCTAGATTTGAAGATTTTGTGTACACAATCACTGCAGGCTACCAACAAGGTCATTTTTAAGATCCTACGTAATCAATGTTTTTATTAAGGACTTTAGAGGAAAAGAGAAAACCATATAAATTCAGGGTTAGCTAAAGGCCTACTCATGAAAATATCTGGAAAAAGGGATCCAAACAGTAAAAATGACATTTCTTAAGTGTAAATCAATTCTGCTGAGCAAATATAAGAGTTACCAAAACCTTCTATGCCCCTTTCCTGATTTGAACCTCATCAAGTCAGAAAGTTACTGTCCTAACTTCATACTCCTCCTTAAAAAGCTATACCAAAGTTCTTACTTTCTTTCTGTTTCTCCTAGATTTTGATATTTGAATATAGTCACATTTTTTCATAATTTATGGGGAAAATTTAAGAAAACATAGAAGTTTATGCTGTGTCTTTGACAAACCTTTTCCACATGACGCCAGTAAATAATTAGAATAGTCCCATACTTCACCCTGTTAGCATTCAGATAATTCCTAAGGGAAGAAGGATAAAGAAGGCAGAGTGAATGTCTTTGATATAAAGGAAGTTTTATTCTGATTTTTCCTTGTACATAGCAAGAGAGGTGTTGTCTTGTTCAGCCACTTAGGGTGGGAACTGGTCTCAATTGCCCTTTACAAAGATTTAGCTGCCCCCTGAGCCTGCTATTCAGCTTCTGTGCACAGGGTATGAAGAACTGATGTATGTAGTTAAAAAATCAGCAAATCTCCCTTTGCTGTCATTTCGACCAACTTCCTGCCTGATGATACTTCTCTTCCTGCCACAGCCCATGCCAGTGCAGTACCAAAACCATGTTTTTTCAGTTATGTTTGTGTGCTTTCAAAAAGAAGAAAAAAATAATATATACATCTATATATCCCCAGAGAGCACTAGTTGTGTTATTGCTGCATCAGCAGGTTCTTGCTTGCTTCCTGTGATCACTAGGCAAAGAGTAGTGGCCACAGGCAGAGTAGCTCCCAAAATCAACAAACAGACAAGCTGATGGGTAGGATCTGGAACTGAGAGCAAAGAACTGAGCTGTGATTTAAATCAGAACTAGTAATAAAAAAAATGCGGAAGATGAAAGGGGAATGGGAATAGACTCAAATATCTGGGGACTGCTATAATAGCTCTCATTTTACTGTGTACTGAAAAGTATCAGGTCAACTGATAACAAGAAAATACATTCTAACCTCATTATTGCTGCTGAATATTGAAGTGAGAATAAGCTAGGTAAGCCTGTCTCAACCTTCCCATTTTGTGTCATCTGAACATGTCAAAGACAGAAGAATTAAAGGCTTGTCCTTGAATAAATTACCTCTTCTACATGTACAGAAATGCTGTATGGGTTACTGTCTCTCTCATTTTCTCTTCCAACCATTCTTTATCACAATCACAAATCTACAGCTAATTGTCAAATGGCACCCTCCATGACTAATTAACTATCCGGGAAGCTAACATTACCAGGAATAAAGTATTTGACGGGGTGTTTCCCTCTATTTCACATTCAAATAGCCTGTTATAAATTGATGATACCACAGCTGACTTTTCTTTTAAATGCCAAAGGCTTTCCTATGTAATAGAATGTGAATTTAAAGTAGAAAGGCATTATCCTTTATGGACCATATCACTGCAACACCATAAATCACTTTTCTAAATTATTTCTCTATGTTACATGAGTAAAATGCTGAACCTATCAATCCCTCTTGCTTTATGAGTCTTGGGACAGCACAAAGGCATGAAAGCTGAAGGAATACATATTAATCCTTCTGAAAACTCACGACTCAGCTAATGTAAAGAAGTGAGCATGCCTGACACTGCTTATTTGAAAGCTACAAAATGAATAACTCAAATGGGGAAGGTAGTGCTATCACATTCTCACAAGGAAACATAACAAATGGCAATCTACTGAATATATATCAACACTAGTAAAAACATCTATCGTGGAGCTGTCAGCATAACAAAGACATGAACCTTTTGCAGTGGGTTCAGAGGAGTCTACAAAATTTATCAGAGGGCTGCAACACCTCTCCTGTGAAGAGAGGCTGAGAGAGCTGGAGTTGCTTAGCCTTGAGAAGAGAAGGCTTTGAGAAGACCTTACAGCACCTTCCAATACCTTAAGGGCGAGTATTAAAAAGACAAACCTTTTAGTAGGGCCTCTTATGATGGCACACAGGGTTATGATTTTAAATGGAAGGAATGTCAGTTTCACCACCCTCACTGTAAATAGTATCTTCATTGTAACTAATGAAGATACTATTTACAGTGAGGGTGGTGAAAGACTGGAGCAGGTTTCCAGGAGACAATTCCTCATCCTTGGAAACATTCAAGGTCAGGCTGGATAAGGCTCTGAGAAACCTGATCTAATTGAAGATGTTCCTGATAATTGCAGGGGGGTTGGACTAGATGGTCTGTAAAGGTGCCTTCCAATCCAAACTATTCTATGATCCCGTGATCTTCCTTAATATATTTAACTGGATACTTTTGTTTTGCCCTTTCTACTAACTTGTAATTGTACACTGATGTCAGGGTCTACAATATTTGCAAAACTTAATACTTCAAGATTTTTAAATGGTTAACATTTTAACAGTATTACGAAAATTGTAGTGATTAGCAGACAAATTCCTTACTATAGTGAAATGATGGTTTTACAAATATTCCTTCCCCTGACAATTATCTTCCATAGTGACAAGCTTCAAGGCGTTGGGTCACCTCTCTCATTCAGAGGTGAAGGAAGGAGACACACACTCCACAGCACCTTTGCCTTGCTGGAGAAACCTGCTCAACTTTCTGTTTGGGAATTCAGAGATACCCCTTGGATACCAGCAACACCAAATCCAAGTGTCAGTAGCAAAACCCAGACTCCTCAGCCAGCAGCTGTTAATGGTTAGCATACTTTTAAAATTTATTTTAAGTATGTCCCTAGGTTCTTCCAAAGAGCAGTCACGGTTGAGGGAAAAGTTTTGCTTTTAAAATATATTATCTTTAACATCCTAACCTGTGGAATCAGTACTTGGCCAATTGTTGAATGGCTTCACAAAGCAGACCCACTGGTGTGTAACTTCTCCTAGGATTGAAAGAATCCTTGTATCACTTTCATCAAAGAACCAGAAGACAGAGCTGTAATTTTTGATTGTGTTTCTTTAATAAAATAAACACTATATATATAAATAAAGCAATGATATGCTGTTGAACAGAGATTTCTCTTAGTACACTACATAAGGCTATATAGAGCCACAGACTCCACAGACATGTAAATTACTGACATCTATTGGAGGACATTATGTATGAATAGTTTAATTTTAAATTTGAAGAGTGATTCCATGTTTCTACTGATCAATAGTGATCTGATAGTCTTTCTTAGTACCTGTCCATAGATACTGACTCTCTGCAGACATATTCCAGCAGCTAAATTACATTAAAAATAAAATAGACTGTACAGTGAAATTTGAAAAAATTCTCAGTGGTATTCTAACACCTCTGAAGGCAACATGCTTTTGATTTCAATGGGAATGGAACATGAATTCTCTCCATATTGCTTTCCAAGAACATACAAAATTTATGACATGGTGAAGTAATGAATTTACCTACAAATCTCTGAACTATTTCTCCTTTACTGACTGTACCATCAGAAACTTTGAAACCTCTAATTAGGGACAAGGCTGTCTCATACTTTTGTGGGCTTTGACCACTTTTAATTTCTTCTGTTCAGCAATCTGGAAAAGCTAAAATAATAGATATAAATTTCATACTTTAAAATACACAAGTGAGTACATTGTTTATTGCTTTCCTTTTCACCTCCACATCATTAAAATAATTATCAACATACTTAGAGAAATCACAGAGTCTAAGGGACAAGTTAGCCTAGAAATATGAAGAAAAGGGTAATTTGATATTTAAAGTTCTTAGTAAATTCAGGTCCCCTAGAACAAGTCAATATCTATTGGCACTAGAATATTATTTTAAAAAAAAACAACCCACTATACAGACACAAGTAGTTTCTCATATGGTCTGACAAATTAGCACTTCTGTTAAGTTGGCACAAACATTTGGCTTGAATAATTTCCTAGAAGTATATCCATTACAGTTTGATGCCTGTGGCTGAACAAATTTCTCCCTTGAATAGAACAAAGATGAGTTACTATTGACACCCACAGAAATCTAATTGCCCCCAAAATCCTGACTAACAACAGCCTCTGAAGTCTGCAGTGCCCCATCAATGTTTGTCAGCTTTCACTGGCTTTAAAGCAATTTGTTGTTTGTCATAAGAAACATTTGTCATTACATGAATTATTCCTGATTTTCTAGACAGAAAAATCAAGTGGAACTACATGTCTATATTTTTGGTTAAAATTTGTTTTAATTGTGTTTACAGAATTAAATAAATAAATAAATAAATAAATAAATAAATAAATAAGTTTAAAAAAAAAGTATGCCTCAGTCACCACTCATTAAGTTATAAATACTTTTTTCCTCAAGTCATAATAAGAAACACAGACCCAGACAATACTTATCCAGTAATCTAGTTTACAAGGAAAACCAGAAAAAGTTTACTAGTTTCCAGAGTTCTAGGAGTCAGCTTTTAAGCAATATATGTATTTCATATAATTTAGCCAAAACTTTAACTTTAGTAGTAAGCTATCCTGCTTCTTCCTTCTCCAGATAGTTTCTTGCCCTGAGTCTACTTAACACAAGAGAGATCCTGTGTTGCTTAAAAAGAAACAAGCAAAAAACCAAACCAAACCAAAACAAAAAACAAAACAAAACAAAACAAAAAAACCCTTCACAAAAACCCCAAAACCAAACAAAAACCCCCACAAGGTACACACAACGCAGAAATGTACTTTAAAGCTATTTTTTTTATGTTTTCATGCACATTGGTGATCCCAGAAATTTCCATGCAAAGTAAACATTTGTCTTCATGTTATCATGTTGCTTATGATGGCATGAGAGCAATTCATAACTGTGTAAGAGCAAATTCATAATTGTGACACAATTCATAATTGTGTAATCACAAAGTCTTAAATGCTCCTTTGACCTGTCTGAACTTCTCCAGCACCTTCTCCCACACTGAAACGAATGTGCACAACCATACATGCACAAAAATGGATGGACAGGTTCCACTTCAGATCAAAAACTCAGTGTGATTATTCCTTTGAGTAGACTGACTTACCTGGATAGTTTAGGTGCTCTCTTTGGAGTCTCATCCAGCTTCACATCCTCCCCTCAAATAACTCATCTCAAAACAGAGTGCTTTGTGTAAAATTTATTTTCCTTTTCCATCTGTTTTATCCAGTGGTTCTATGTTCTTGTCTGGTTGTTCTGCCAAGCTTACTGAGGCTCAGGGAAATTAAACAACTGGTGCAGGGTCACATATGTGTCAGCTCAGCCAAAATTAGCATTGAGTTTTAAAAACAGACATATAACTGCATACAAAAGAGGAAGAAAAATGTGAAACCTTGTCACTCTGAGGGTTGTTGAGTTTGGTTTGGGTTTTTTTTTTTCTACAAATAAGCTTAAATAAATTATGATGCTATCAAGAAGAACTTCTCTTCCTCCTTTGTCCTGGTAGATCCTTGATTGTGCCATAGAACCAACTTTTTGCTCAGAAGGAGCAAAGTTCGTAACAGCTTTCCCCTTCTTGTACCACCTCAGAAGGACAAGTTGTAGAGATGAACAGTGCTGTATCCAATTTTTAAAAAAGAAAGACATAAGTGGCTCTTGGTACCTACATTAAACCCTCTGCTAAACAACAAAGACCCACTATTTGTTGTAACCATTCTTGGAAGCTGAGAGAAAAACAGTACTGCAGTTCACTAACGTGAAGAAAATTAACCTCCTTTTCTGCCCTGATTTTTAAACTTTCCTGCTTTATGCCTGTAAATAACTGCATTTAAGAGAATTCTGAGATGTATAATAACAAGACAAAGGTAATAAAAGGTATGAGGTTATAAAATGTTTTCTGTATTCGTATTACTGTGCACCTAAGAAAAGAAGTAGTAGATATGAAAAAGAAATTCAAGTAGGATCTGTGTGAGGCACGGACAAGCTTCAGTTTGGCTCAAAAGTTGTTCATATATATATAGTTCCACAATAAAACATGCATTAGTATTAAGAATATATGAGGATATAATACTATACTATCTTACTACTAAGGATAGATGGGATTTTAATAATATATCACCTCTCTACATTGTATGAAGGCTTTTAGTTCTTGACATCTTCCCAAGAAGCATGTCAACTGTCTCATGATTATTTAATATGTGTTTGTAAGTCTAGGATTTGAAACTTGTAAAAGGTCTTTTGAGGAGAAAAAATTTGTGTTCTCCCATAATTTCTTTTGTAATTCCACAGCTCTGCAATATAATTTGTGTTTAAAATGAAACACTGACTAGCACCTTCTAGCAAAAGCATAAGCATCTGGTCCCAACAGATTCCTAGAGAAAGGCAAGAATTTCAGTTGATTGCCACATTTTCACAATATCTACCCTCTCAAACTAGAACTTGAGATTTGGAGGAAAAAAAAGGTAATAAGAATAACTTCTTTTATTATATAAAAGACACATTCTTTTTCTTCATGCAGTACTATTGACTAGCTCAGTTCCTAATATGGAATATTCTCATTTTCCTTGACTTTTAAATGGAACAGGTGATGCACAGGCATTTATGGTTCTATATGCATGAGGCTACAGATTTTCTTATGCATTCCAGTGCTTCGGATTTTTCTAATACCCTTTAAGAATTTCAAAATCACTCATTGTGTGCTTACTACTTTTAATTACTCCCCACCATTTAAAAAAAAATCTTTGGTCAAAATCCTTGGTGATTTTCAGTTTCTCTTCTCAAGAAAATAAAAACCCTGCAGTATTTGACATGTCCTTCAGCATTAGTACTTTTGGAATAAAATATGTCATCCCTTTGTTCGTTATCAAAATCTATTTATATATTTCCATTGGGAAATATCTGAGACTCAAAAAGCAATGAGAATAAGCACTAATCCATTCATTAACTGAGCATTTGATCTTTTTCCAAGACTATTCAGGACAAAAAAAATTAGACTTTGCTATTTTTCATCTACAGCAATATAATCTTTAAGAGAAAATAATCAAAACCACAAAGCTCTTTTCTGATAGGTCTTTGAAAACATAATCTCTGAAACTCTCTGAAAGCAAGCTGCAAAATGCCTTTGAAAAGAAATATTTACAGGTGCCAAATTATGAAGCTCAGACACTATGTACAGGGGTGGCATGACCAAACTCAGCCACATACACACTGAAAAAATAAAAAATACAAAATCCCTGTAATGTAGTGTTAATCTTTACTCAAGATGTCTCCAAATCCTCTACTAGTATTTCTTCTCTTTTTTACTTGCATATAAAAATAGAAGGATGAAAGATGTTTTCCTCATTCCCCGCCTCCCCGTTTTTTCATTTCCCCTTAGCTATTTCATCACCTCAGCAACTTAAAACAAACCAACCTCCAATGTAAGAATTAAAGTACAACATGAAATTAATATCTCATTATGTTTCAAATCAATTTTAAGGATAAGCAGGTTAGATTTTCTTCTGATATTAACCAATGCACAGAGATTTCCACCCTTTTCTGTGCAGTTAAATATGCTTATGCTTTGGCAAACACAGGAGAAAGAATGTAATTTCAGATTTGCTCTTGTTCTTCTTGTGTGCTGAAATATTTATACTACACAGATTCTATGCTGGTTCAAATAAAATGTCTCTCTAAGATATGATATTTTTCAAAGCTTTCAGTGCTAGAACGAATATGAAGCAGATCTTGAATTAATTTTAACACTGGCTTTGCACTAAAAAAAGTACAGAAGAGCTTCATGAAAAATCTGTTAGATGATCCAGTTGGGGACAATCCTTTGCCTTGCAAAGGACAAATTATTTATTGTTCTGTTTAATGTCTCCTTAACATAAAATAAATTAACACTTTCCACAATGATCAAGAAGGTACTCATCCTTAAAATTCCTGCTAACCCCAAAACATAGAAACAAGAATTCTTAGACTATATTTCAAGATTTAAAATGTAAATTGTAAATTTCAATATAAATTTCAAGATTACCCAGTGTAAAAACATAAGTATATAAGGTGTAGAGTCAGACTACAGTCCCTCACAGCCCAGCATTTAGTTTGTCCAGTTAGAAGCCCATTTTGGAATAAATGACCAGCACAGGAAGTAAAAGTAAATAAAAGCAAGTAAAAAAGAGAAAAAAATACTACTAGAGAGGTTGGAGACATCTTGGGTAAAGATTAACACCAAATTACAGGAATTTAGTCTTGCCTTGCATAAATTATCTGCTCTTCAGATGCCCTCCTAGCCATCCTGTGCCATCATTGCATTTAGCAAAACAACACAAGTATTTCTAACATGAACTTACCATGTTCTTGCCCACACACATTCTCAGCAACTAAAAAGGATCATGAAAAGGAGCTTCACACCTCAAGACCAGCTGTATGAAGCACATACTTCTTTCTTTCGAACCTCTTCCTCCTACTTCATCTTTTTCCCCCTTAGACCTTGTTTTGGGAAAGGCAATGAATCATTGATCCCAGTTCACACACAGTTCATCAGCTACCTGAAATAATTCCTTTGTCCTTGGCCAGCAACCTGCATATTACATCCACAGCAGGCTGGTTGTGGTGACCCTGAGCAGCTGCAGGTCATAACTCAGGGCAGGTAAATTGTGAGCAGCAGCATCAGTGCTAAATGGAAGCTCAATTCTCTCATACATTTTTCTTATTCTTGTTATGACAAGCCTTGAAAATGCTTGTCTTAGACTGCTAAAAGCCTTAAGCATTAACTGTGGAAGTTTTCTACAGAGACTTCTAGAAGCTAGTAGTTCGTCTGTTCTAACTTGGGGATAACTTCCTTAAGGTTGTCAAGCAACAATTGTTGCTGAAAGCAGAAAAGGATTTAAGCCTTGCCTGGAGCCCCTTCCCAGGGCTGCACAAACCCTGGAGCAGCTGACAGCACGGACAACGCCAGTTAAATGTATGATGTTTGTGTCGTGCTTCCTCCTCTCTGCCATATGAAGCGATAGAGGTTATCTTTAAGTCACATTGCAAGCAAGGGCAGCTGGGGGAAATGGCACCAAAACAAGTGATGGAAGCTACAGGAGAGATGGAGCTGTAAATGATCAGGCTGGGTAAATTGCAGGTAGGAGAACTGAGTCACAGTGCTGAAGAGAACTGCTGTCTCTACACACTGGTATGCCCCAATGTAGGTAGGTAGATACCATGAATATGAAGACATGTCAGCATTGTAAGGCATAATTCTTCCTTTTTAAAAAAAATCATAATTTTTAAAACACTGTTAATCTTCAAGTAGATTTCCTTAAAGTTTGTATTTTATGACAGAAAACAAAAATACATAACACTACAATCTCTGGTTTAAAAGTAAACTATAAAAACTTTTCTTCAAATTTTTATTCTAGGAGCTCAAAGCTATTATTTTTATAACTGTTTTCTTCCCTTGCATTGCATTGTACATCACATATTCTATACTATAAAAGATTTACAGTTTTACATGGACAATAACCTTCCAATGACTGAACACATTATCTAAATTTTAAGAAAAGCTAATCTCTATGAAACTAAGCAGTTCCCTACCTTATCTTGTGCAAAATATATCTTTAACCTTCCTGAAACTGCGGAGCCGAGAACACTGGAAAAAAGTCTACCTCCACAAAAAACCCTCTTAGGTACTATCACAAGTTTAATTCTGATATAAATAAATTTATATAAGGTAAGCAAGTAATTTGGGTATTACCTTGGAGGCATGACATCTAAAATGTCAGTCTCTGTTGAATAAAGCTGAAACTGATACTTGGAAGAACAACTAATCCACTGAAAGTAGAAACAAATTTTTATTTGTGTTGCATGCTTTTCTCAGGGTCATTAAAATTGTTTCTATTTTCAAAATCTCTCTTTTAAATGACACCATCATTTGTATATTTAACAGCTATACTCCAAGACTTTTCTTGAGCACTGATCTATTTGTATGTAATACATACCACTGAACAAGATTAGCTATATATGAACAAATCTCAAGGGTTTATTATTTTGTTGTAGTTCTTTCGCAATCCTTTTTCATTCAAAGTTGTGCACAGTGGTCATGTATAAAATAAATTGGGATTTTGGAATGGCTTGAGGCAGGGATTGCTTCATTCTCTTGAGATAGATGTAGTTTTGCCATTGAACAATGAGCTTAGCTGATCTTAGGAAGTTACTAGGTCATCTCAGCAGTAAAGTAGGGTAACACCAGTGAAAGTAATATTTAGTTCTTTCTTGTACGTATTACAGTTGGAAGTCCTTTTATTATATGAGAATCGTATATTAAATTCATACATTACCAGATGTTGAGCCAATTAGACTTTCATGATTACCAGAGCAATTACTGTTTCTGAAACAATTCTTTCAGGCTAACATTCTGCTTCTTGGCTATCCACAGAAAAGTGTTCTAGGATTCCATTTAAAATTAATTAAACTTGAAAATTTATTGAGGTCAATGTTAATTTGAAGAATTGACAGTGCCAACTTTTTTTTTACATGTGAGGAATTTTTTTTTCCCAAATACCAGTGTTGGAGAAAATGTAATGATCTAATTATGAGAGGCTATGGCTTTCATTCTAAGCAATAAATTATCTTCATAAGAAACTTGGATATACAGTGAATTAAGTACCAAAAGATGACAGAGAGGTTATCTTCACTTTCAGTATTATATTAACTGACATGAGTGCACAATTTTTCGAACACATCCTAACAGTTAACTGGTATGAAGATGTTAATGATGTCAATGTTGAAGTTTATGTAACAGTCTGTAATGAGAAAAAAAATTCTCCCTGAAAATGCGGCAATAGTAACAATTTCCATCATTCTACAATTTTTCAATTTGGATTTATCCACTGAAACTGAAGATACATGAAGAGAAAGAAAACATAAGGGGAAGTTAGAAAATTTAAAATTAATTCATTGTCACAGATGAGTGACAAAAAGGAACAAGTCTGCCATGGACCTTCCTACCCTTACTGCAGCCTAGAAAGACAGGAGTTTCTCAGAACATTGCATTTCCAAATTTCATGCTCAAAAGAACTAGAGTATCTTTGAATTTGTTGTACAGTGAAGTCTTGAAACTGAGACTTTTAGAGATCTCAGAATCATCAGACTGACAGAAAACATTGCTTCACCAAAACAATTCAGGTAACTTTTTCGTTAGCTCAAAATAGGACCTTTGAAAGAGTTTTCCTTCAGAAAAGATCAGGTTTGAGGAAAGCTAGAACATTCACAGATTTACTTTCTTCTCAGAGAGATACAGGGCAAACAGCCAAGGAAGAAAGGTGCTCTGGAAAAAAGAAAAGTATGCATTTCAGAGGAAACATGAGTTTGTATTAGTGGGCACAGAAAATCTTTTGAACAACAAAAACTCCAACCAGAAACTGAACAAGACAGCTGCTGTCTCCTGATGGAAGCAGAGAGCTGGGGCAGAAGAAAAAGGGAGATATTTTATTGGGAAGAAGAAGTGTCAAAAATCCCTTCAGCCCAGATAGCTCCTTGGTTCATGGTGGTTCACAGGTGTGCTCAAACACAGAAGGACCCAGTAACAGTTTAAGAAATTCAAGTTGTGTTTTCCTTTCTTCCTTAGTTGAAAGGTGTATAACTGAAAAGCCTTGTGAATGAAGAAATAGACACAATGATGATCACATGATAACAGATAGCCTACCTATTTTACAAAGGGCTGGAGCATTTCTCCTATGAGGAAAGAATAAGAGAATTGGGATTGTTCAGCCTGGAGAAGACTGACCTAATTTTGGCTTTCCAGTACCTGAAGGGAGCCTAAGAGAAAGGCGGGAGACTTTTTACCAGGGTGTGTAGTGACAGGATGAAGAGGAATGGCTTTAAACCGAAGGAAGGTAGGTCTAGATTAGCTATTAGGAAGAATTTTTTTCCTTTGAGGGTGGCAAGGCACTGGGACAGGTTGCTCAGAGAAGTTGTGGATGTCCCATCCCTGAAAGTGTTCAAGGCCAGGTTGGACGGGGCTCTGAGCAAACTGGTCTAGTGGAAGGTGTCTCTCCCATGGCAGGGGTGTTGAGCTAGACAATCTTTTAAGTCCCCTGCAACTCCAAGCCATTCTATGAAGTTGAACTAAGAATCTACCCTGAGGCAGAACAACTCTTATTTCTAAGTCATTCCTCAAAGCCTAACAAATAGCCATTGGTCTCCACTCCCTACAATATCCGATTCTTACTTCACATGACTTTGACAGGAACCAACAGTTATTACCTTACCAGAAAAGAATCAAAATGCATACTAATGGTGCAAAAGATGCCAAAATTGGCTGAACCTTAGCCTTTGAAAAGGAAAAACAAAACCAAACCAAAGCACACCAAAAAGATGGACAGCAAACAAAGTGCATGTGCTGGGGGAAAGTAACAGAATATCAGAATATTGTTTCCTAAGTATCAAGGACTTCCACTAGATCTTGCAGCTTTATAAGTTTTGAGGTCTTAATATTGCAGAAGATGACTTAATTCAGCCACCAGCTGCCAAGCCCTGCAATGGTCCCAGGGTTGTGTTATTAGACATACAGAAAGATTTCTGCTCCAGGCAGTGTCTCATTCTTTGTCTTCCACCACAACTATGAAGATTGAATGTGGGGTAGAAATAGTACTGTAGGCATCTTGATTATATAAAAAATCCAGCTCGGTCTGGATCATGTGAATTTCACAGGTGGCTGAAAAATTACTTCTTACTCACCTTCCACCACTTACCATGAAAATATTTAAGGGTAAGTTTATTTTTCGCCAAATTTCTGGAGTGAATAGAACAAACATAAAGAAGAACATCACGCAGACCTAGTAACAAAACCCCTGCAAGGTTCCCCAGGGGAACAGCCGCACAGTGTAGTGAGTGTAAAGCAATACCAGCCTCAGTTGCTTTTCTCTTCAACAGCAAAAGCTATGAATTCTTCCTGGTTACTGTTTGAGGACTAAAGAACAAAATAAACAGAAAAGTACATATCACTGTGGACAATACAAACACTAATTACTTGCTGCCAAGGCTGGACTTTTAGTTTGTTTGCTCAAAAAAAACCCAAACCAAACAAACACCACCACCACACCTGGTTATAAACCAAGACCTAATGCTGCTGGCATTCATTTGAATTTGAGTAGTGAATCTAAGTCCGAACTACATGAAAACATATGAACAATTGTGCATATCTTAACATAGACACTGTTTATCTTCAATATTCTGTTCTATTTGTGAGACTTCCCAGGGTTTAAAATTTCACTCTCTTTTTAAAGGGAATCTAGGACAGCATCAAGTGAATATATGATGAACGACACAATACTTAAATTTTTATTTTGGAGCTACCTAAGAACTGTTTGGTTGCTTGAAAGGCAAGAGGCAATATATTGCCTCTTGAGGTACATCTGGATGAAATGGAGACTTTTGTTACCAACTCTGTAAATTGTTAATGGAAAAAAAATACTAAAATGGTTTTAAAAAGTTAGATTAATATAGTATTAATGGAGACTTTACAAAAATAATATTCTAGTTATATCCTGGCAAATTTTTTTGTTTTGTTTTGAAAACTAGACATTAAAATAATTAGTATACAGAAATATTTTGAAAGTCAACTAGCAAGGGTTAAAAAATGCAGAACAGTTTAAATAGTAACCATTAAAATTAAAATGTTTAAGTTAGATATCCAAATTTTGCAGTGTCTCTCAGGATTTTCTTCTGGTTTAGGATGTCGTTAACATACAGAATACTCCACAAACCTTTATGTGAATGAAATTTTTATTTACACACTGTATCCAGAAGCAGATACATAAATCCTTATACAATTATTTTTCAAAAATGTGCAAGAAATTACTATAATTTTGTTTACAAACCAAAACACATTAAAATCAATGGACTTTGGATAATTCACTCTGTGGTGTGCTGAGTACAAATAGTGCACACCAGGTCTGAAACAGAGAAAAGTGTAAACTACAGCAATCTGGATTGCAAGTATTAACTTCATGGCACTCCATCATCACTATAAAAATTCTTTAACCCAATAGGTATTCATAATAAATTCTTTTAGAATTTTTCATTATCTCTGTAGAATTTAGATCACTTTCCAGATACAATAATGCCATATTTTTCACATTATGAACTACCATCTAGGCCATTTTTTATTTATAAAGAATGCCTGTAATTTTTATTCTTTGCAGTCATAGAAAGATTTAAAGAAATTAAATTGGCAATCATTAATTCACCTATAGCTTAGCTCAGAATTTGAAGGTTCAGTAACAGAGAAATACTCCTCTTCATAGCCCATATATTGCTGGTATGCTGTTTTAAATTTATAATTTCAGTATTCACACAGATGAAATGCATCAAAACAAAAACTGCTCAGATTTTACTTAGCCCAGCAGTAAATATTCACAGAAAGAAATTGGCTTTAACAAAATGCAAAGTCAGCTCATCTGAGAACAAAGAGTTTAATTAATAATTGCATTTCTGATCCTTCTGACAGAATTACATTTTGATAAAAAGATGGCATTCACTATGTCAACAGCAGGATAAGTGCTATATCCTTCAAACAGATCAAAGAATACACATCACTTTCAGTTGTTTATAACACTGGCTTACAAAAAAAAAAAAAAACCAAAACCAAAAACCCAACAACAACAACAAAAAAAAATCCACCAAAAAAAAATTCCCCCCAAAAAAACCCACAGAGGAAATTGAACAAATTTATTATTTCCAAATACAAGGTGTTGTTTTACTATTCTAATTTGTAAAGCAAATTATCAATAATGACAATAATTTCAGATACTCAAAAAAGGAGTTTTATTTTAAAGTTTCATTTTCAAAAACATTTTTCCTCAATTCAATTGCATAAAAAGCATACCTTTTGAACCCTTAAACTGCTCTGCTGAATAAATAGCCATATTTCTACTCTATAAGGATCATAGTCTGTTAAGCTTTTATTCCTAGTGTATTTATTTCCAAAGGTCCCCAAAACATTCTCCATCATCTTTCTTTTATTTGTCAAGGACACTTTGTTCCTCTAATTCTCATGAAGCAGAATTCAACACAAATTTTGTAGTTATTTGAGTGCTTTTAAGTTGACTCATAACTAAATGCTACTGTGTTTCTTTTATATTAATCTTTTTAATAAGAAATTGTAAGTATCTTTAATGTATTTGAAGTATTTTTTCTGGGTTCCATCTCCTGGCTGGGCAGACACCTCAGTATGAAAAAATACTTTGAGATTCTGATTAAAGAAACCTGTAAAAATAAGTATTTGTGTCTACTTCCTACTGATTTAAAGTGTTTGGAGCTTAGAAGAAATATCACCACCATTTTTTATTCGGAAGCAAAGTGCTCTACGGTTCGTACATCCTAGACCTCAACCACTTTTAAGTGTTCCTTTTGTGGTAGCTTTATGGGAGGGTGGAGGAATGGCAAAGTTAACTTGACCTGATTAAGTTCACAGATGAAGAACAAAAACCAAGAAGGCAATTCAAAAACTGGATCGCTGAAACAGTTTTTTTTTTTTTTTTTTTTTTAAAGCATCATTTATGAGTGAACAACTGAAATTTATAAAGGCATGGGCAAGAATTTTAGCATGTGTGTTCTTGCACGTTTTTCAATTCCACAATAAGGCCAGGATATTATAGTTTCAAATATTTAGGTTTCAATGCAATGACTGCTAAATTAATGCATGTGGCATAGTATAAATATATGCTTAATGTATTCAATAGTGGTATTAAGTGGCAAAGAAAATATTTTCTATAATCTTTCAAAGATTCTGTAGAATGCATAGGCCCTCTAGTATGGGGAAAGAATTTTTAAAGCAAAGAAAATGCCAGAGGTTTCCTTCCAAAAGTATGCATCTGAAATCCATAAAAATTATTTTCTTTTTCCTCCCCACAGACAGAATCAGAACACTGTACCATACAATAGGTTATTGTGCCTTTTTGAATAAAGTTAGTGATCCTGATTCAGGGGAGGGGGGAATGAGACTTGACTGGGTAGGGGGAGAAGTCAGTAGAGGAAAAAAAAGAAAACAGAATTCTCCCTTTCATACATATATCTCCATGGCAGAGCCAACAAATTACATGTATAGACTGCTCTAGATTATTTTCTTTTTTAAGTTTAAAACTTTATCAGACTAAAGAGAAAATCCTTATTCTCCCTCCCTTAAAAGCAAAGGCAGTCTTTATCTACCTTTGAATTTATTTTTTTTTTATTTTTTAGTTAAACATTATGGTCAAAAAAATAAATTAAAAAAATATAAATTTTGTCTATCAATTCAGGCAACCCAAGATGTAGTGCTACTGCACCACCTTGCAGCAATACTGTATTCACTTCTAAAGACTCATTTTAGGGGACAGAAATACTAGATTAAATAATGAGAAGAAAATGATTCAAGCAAGAAAGATGTATCAAAGATGGACTTTTTCCTAAGGTGATCTTTCCTCATTAACCATTTCTACCAGAGATGGGGAATATGACATTCTAAAATACAAAACAGAGGGCAGAGGCATGCAAAGCAAGGCCTCTCAGCAAGGCAGAGTCAGGCCTCCCTCCCAAGCCAGCCATGACCCCTTTAGCAAGTGACTCATAAAAGTGATAGAAACATGAGAGAAAAGAAAACCAAACTAAAATCAAACAGGAAAATGCCATGGATTAACCTTGCATGATGAAAATATTACAGTGTAGAACCTGTACTCCCCACTGAAAGTCTTTTTTCCCTACAGAAGGTTAGAATAACTGTAAGCTTTTCAAATGCCAGAATCTTTGACAGATATCATAAACACTTACTTAATTCATTCAATATTTCATATGTCAAAACATATTTCATGACAGCAAACTGAAACATTTTCTGTGGTCACTATATATCCAAACATTTCTTCCAATAATTTGAAAGGCTAGGAGAATAGCACTTTAGAGATGTATTTTAAACATTTTCCAGATAAAATGTTATCAGTCCTGTTCCTTCCTCCTCAAAGGATATAGAAAAAAGGGGAAAGTGATCCAAAGGACATTAGTGTATGACTGTACTTTCTGAAATGAAAGAAAAATGTAGAAAAATGGAAATTATAACATTTCAAGTAACTTGAATATAAATATGGTAGAAATCATCCTATTAGAAATTTTACCCCATCCCCAAAATGGCTTATAAATTTACGTTCCCATGATAACAATTCCTAGAGACTTCCTACAAATCCAGGAAATTTCCCTCCCTTACTCTGCAAGAGTAGACAGGAGGGAAAAGGAAAGAAAGATGGGATCTGGTAGATGTTCATTTATTAACTGATGGCATGATTATAAAAGGTAATACTTTACAAGACGCCAATACCACAATTTCCTTCTTGATACAATACATTGACTTTCATAGATTGTTTTTAAAGGCCATTTTTAGAGGACCAAACACTGAGATGAGAAGAAGGCTGAACCAACCTTCTCAAACACAAGCACGTACAGACAGTACAAGGCTTAGGAGGAAGGCTTTTTTTTTTCCCAAAAATATGCTGCATAACTATGTTCTTATCACACAGCTCTGTCTATACATTGGGGCATATCTCTATAGAGATGTCTAATTATGACACTAGGAAACAGTTTTTAACTTAGATGTAAAATCAGTAATTTAAAATACCAATATGTTCTTATCCATAATCATTTTTTTCCAGAGGTTGTTTTAAAGGGAAAAAAAAATCCATTCAACAAGTTTCATTTGACTTTTACTTATCCTTGAATACACATGAAATGTGCTTTCAATGCATAAAAATCACAGTGGATAGCAGCAAAGGACTTGGGGGAAATTAAGGAGAATTTGATCATTCACATTGTGATTAATCTGCACATTGATGAAAGATAGCTATTTCACACTTCTAAAAATAAACTTGAGATCAGTCTTTCCAACAAAACAAAACAAGAAAAAAAAGCCTCCCAAAATACACAAACCCCCCCAAAACAAACATAAATCCAAATGCATTACTTTTCTTTTACACACAAAAATGAAATATTTTTATGGCAGCAAAAGATTTTGATAATAATGAAAGTCTGTAAACTGTAATTCAATCTCTTTTTGTTGTTGTTGTTCCCAAAGTGCAAGATGCAAGGTTCCCGTAAGCTTTCAGTAGTGCTTTTCCTGTAAATAATCCTTCATTTTGTTTGGCAAAGGCAGTTTTTGAATCAGGTCTATTCTGGTGTACTGACGTATTACAAAACGACACAGGTACTGCAAAGAGCGCACCTGCATGAACCGGGACACTGGATTTGTCAGTCTCACTGGGTAAGTCGCCGATCCGGGCAGCCGGGATCTCGAATAGCAGAAAGCTCCATTTTCAGAGTCCCTGATTGAATGTTCAATTAAGTCAACTATAGACGTATGTCCCTCCACATCTGGCTGTTCATAAAAACTAAACCTACCATTGGAGTGTTCAATTCTAGTGTGAAGAGTTTTTCCATGGGAACGAAAACTCAAACTTAAAAGATAACGGTCATCAGAACTATCTCGAACGAGAAACGAGCCATCAGGCACATTAGCTAATTTTCCCTCTGCCTCCCAGCGTGTAATGGGGCCCCAGTACCATCCTTGTTTTGCAAGTTTTTTCAGTTCTTCCGTGAGGCTTGTCACAACCATAGGACCACTGTTCTGTACAGAGTCATAAACTCTTCCAACTCCTGGGGCAGTGTTAGGATCAAAATTCAAATGGCAGCGCATACTTTCAGCCACGTGGGCATCTGTGCCATTTAATCCGTTGAAGTTCCTTTGGATTTGATTATTCTGCATTGGAGGTAGCAAAGGTGAGAGTGGAGGGACATCGCTATGATTAACTCTTGGGCTTTGCAACATGACTCCTGTGGTACCAATCAACAAACCATTCATCGTCTGGTCCACAAAGATATCTGGTGCAACGACTACATCCTGATCCACTTGGCTCTCATCTTCATGGAAAGCATTTCCCCCCACTTGAGAAGAAACAGTCGAAACTTCCATGGGTGAGGAACTATCCAGACAGTAACTACGTGATCCTTCCAAAGGATACATTCCCTCATCTAAAGGCACAGTATACTGAATGTAGTCCTGAGGCATTAATCCAATAACTACAGGCACATGTTCATCAATATGAAGATGCAAGTCCCCGTTCTGAGATTCCGTATTTTTTAATGCATTGGTTTGTTCCTGGAACACATTTTCTGACTGCAAGTCATGGAAGTCCTTTCGAACACCATTCAGTGCTGGGCTTGGATTAGAGGAATGGACCAAGGCCTTGACTTTCACTTCCATTTTGATGCAAGTCTCTTCTGAATTTGTAGGTCTTAGGGGCCATGGAGTTGGGCTGTAATGGTGATTACGGAGGGAAGTGGATCTCAGAGGTCTTTGAGCTCGCACATCTTTGAAGGTTATTGGAGCAGATGAGGAAGAAAATGTGTCATCATCTGCAGAGCTTACAGATGGTGTGCTGCCTTTGCCTTTCTGTTTTTGTTTTGCTGAAAGCCTCCTTTTTAACGTACCCATTAAACTTTCACTTTTTGATCTATTTTTGCCTCCTTTTTCATCTTCACTATTGACTTCACAGCTAGCCAAATCTTTACCATAGCAGCTGCCAAACAAGGAGTCATCTTTTCCAAATTCACTTAATGATGGCTGCTGAACCACTACAAAGTCACTTTCATCTTTACTTTTATTTAAGTTAAAGGACTTGCGAATTGTTTTGAGACTAATTTTCTTCATTATGACAAGTTACCAAATCTGGCTGATCAGCAGTGCTTGCGGTGATAAAGCCCTAACACACGACGAGCAGCTTCTGCTTCATTTATGTGTTTTATCCAGCCTCATTTAACTTCAAGAGCCATTTCCTGGAAACAAATAAAAAACAATTAAATTCACAACAGAAACATTTCAAAAATTATCTATAAGGGCTTCCCCCACTCCAAGCAAAACAGGAATTGCAGTACTTTGACAATGGGGTAATTTTACTTTGACATACAAGTAAAAATAGGGAACTGACTTTGAAACAATCAGGCTTAAAAAATGAAACTCCTCCTACACTGGCCTTGGAGATTTCCACAACTTCATTCTGCTTTCAGCATGGTATTTTTTGAAACATCCACACACCTCATATCACACTCACAGCCACATATATATGCATTTATATATCATTTTCAAACACATAAACACTCCTCTCTTTCTGAAGGCTCCTAAAAAATCCTCACACAAGTAACTACAGAAGATAAAACTACAGCAAACATTCTATTCAACAGAATTCCTACATGCAGGTTAAACTGATTGGTCACAAAAACATGGTCTTATAAGGTTATACTTTCTCTACACAAGTTGAGTAATATTTAGAAGGTTACATATTTATAGGAAAACTAACTGTAGTGAAAAAAGAGAGTTTCCTAAACAGCAAAGTAACATACATTTAGAGAGTGTCCCCTCCTGAACTTCTGTGAAAGAGAAGATTTCCCATCTGTTTTAGGCACAGAAGACCAAGTCACAGGCTCTTATTGCCTAAAATTATTAGAACTTTTCTTCCTCCAGTACTTCTGCCAAGACATAGTGGACACAGCTGCTTGAGTTCCAGTCAACTGCTCCCACCTGGCATCTTGCAGAATCAGGTACCCACAAATTTGATTATTCTGATTGGGTTTTTCTCTTGATTGAGGTTTGACTGTGTTTTGGGGAGCTTGGTTTGTTTCATTTTAATTTTAGCTAGACCTTCCAAAGTAAACAGCTCTGCAAAGACAAGGATAAGGCATGGGAAAGAGAAGAGAGGGAAGTTGCTACTCGCACAGAAGTAGGTACTACAAGTAGCAGTAACTGTTATTCCACGTACCTCCAAATACGTGCGATGTTAGCAGCACAACCTGCAGCAGCAAGCCTGGCTCCAGGCTAAGCATGGCAAGCTGAAGGGGTCTAAGAATCTTTCAAGAAATCTTCCAACCTTGGTGGACTGAGGGGAAAGTAAAACAGTCCTTATATATGCACTTCCCACATTTCTCCCACAGTATCACAATACAAGCAAACTGAGAAAAACAGTGTAATGGACTGAAGTAAGTTTTACCAACTAAACAAAATTGTTTTCTTAAATAAGCATTCAAAACCTGTATAAAAGCATGGAAGGACAATGATTACAATAACCAAAAAGCAGTCCACTGCCTATTGCTGTTGCCCAGCTCCACTTTTGCAGTCCTCAAGTACAGAAAGGCTTAAGGATCATATCCAAAGCAAACTAAAAGGCAACATGATAAATCTATGGATTCTGAACTTCAAAATAGCTTGAAAAATTTTAAGCCCTGCTGCTGGAGGGATGGACACTGCTCCATAAAAAGCAGAAGCAGTAATGATTGATTTACTTGAATTGTACCCTAGTCCTGTCTGCATCAACCTAGGTCAAAGACTGGTTCTGTGTCTTTGTCATAACCTCCAATATTTCCCAAGTCCATCTTTAGAGCACATTCAGATCTTTCCACTTCATTTTCTTAATTACCAAACTAAATAACACTTTCCTTTCTTTCAATGGGGAGATACTAAAAGGTTTCTCTTGTCTCTAAACTGGTTTACTTTCAACCAGCAAAGAACAAACATGACCAAAACACTTCCTAGACAAAAGTCTAAGAATCAATTAGTTGCTATAAATGAATATTAAGACCCTAAAAAAACCAGAACCAGTACTTTATAATATGTTCACTAGTTATTTTTCCACTTCTTACATGACACCTGTTGCATCAGGAGTCATGAAATCCTGAAACATCATCCTCCAGTTACACAATCTGAACACAATCCTGAGTTACGGGCATGAATTTTCAAAGGTTAAAACACTATGTTTACTTTCCTACAAGTGCAGATAAAGGGAGACTTACATGTCAATTAAAAGGAGACTCAAATATCAATGACCTTCTATTCCTAAACCATTTGGAATTTACCACTTTTCCAATTTGCAGAACTCCTTTTGTCATATGTAACCAAATTAACCTACAAAATGAGTGAAAATTACAACTTCAGGATTGCATGTTTTCTCTTAAACTAACAAAATCAGAGCATTGATTCATTTCATAAACTTAACTGTGTTTGTGTGTGTGTAGTACCAGAAGCCTGGGAACTGTCACATTAACTCCACCTGTGAAATCCACAGTGTTCTCCAACTGCTTCTGACATCCAAGCATTTCCACTTTTTCAGAAATGTTTCCCCCTCCTCATGGAAAGTACTGTCTGCAGATACCAATCTCTTCACTCTTATGACCAGTGACAGGACTCAAGGAAACAGCACGAAGCTGAATCAGGGGAAATTTAGGTTAGATACCAGGAAAAGGTTTTTCAAGCTAAGGGTGGTTGGGTACTGGAATAGGCTTTCCAGGGAAGTGGTCAGAGCACAAAGCACAAAGAGTTCAAGACATGTCTGGACAATGCTCTTAAACGCATGGTGTAATTCTTGGGGTGCCCTGCACAGAGCCAGGAGCTGGACTCAATTCCCCAGATGGGTCCCTTCCAACTCAGTATATTCTGGATTCTATAAAATGCGCGACTTATTAGTTGTACCCTCATAAAAATTCATGTCAAGATATAAGAAAGGTTTGATAATCAACTGAAAAGCACATAAACAACATGCATCTATCCAGAAGCCCAGTTCATTCATGCATGAGAAGATGATAAAAATCTAGTGACAGTCCAGGTCGCAGCTCTCCAAAGTAAACTGAACACGCATCATGAGAGCAAATCCCTAAAACAAGTTGTCCATGAGACTCACTCTATGATACCTCCTACACATATTTTATCTGAGACAGGAGAAAACAAATACACCCTGAAGTCAAATACCCTAATTGATCCCGATACTCCTCTTTCTTTGCACTCACTCACATAGTACCAGCCAACTCTGCATTGCATATCAATGTATTTAAAAATGCTGTATAAACAGCCATCGATATATGATACACTCATATGCTTGCAAGTATAGAATTTTTTACAGTCTGCATCTAATAGAGCTGGAGCAGAAAAGCCCAGACACACACTCCTTCCTGGAATACATTAAGATGAATTATGCAACTTCTTCACAACCCTCAGCACAGCAACAGCTTCGCTAGTATTTTGCACGAATTACGGCGTGACTGAAGTCTCCCACCAATGCGCTCTTCCAGTGCCATCTGCTGTACAGTGAATTAGGCAGCCTAACAAGAGACAAATCTAGAAATTCCTCTGTCAAATATTTGCAGCTATAAACAGACTTGAACTCTACCAATGAATACCCAAAGCCTGGTGGCTATCTGTGCAGAAACACCTGGAACACAGAGACTGAAAACGAGAGATTAATCAAATCCAGAAAGAGAATGAGATCTTAACACACAGAATAATGTGGGTGAATGAAATACAAACTTACAAACGTTCATCACAAATTCTGCATCTCAGAATCTGTAACATTATGCAGGGTAACAAAATACAGGCCAGGCCTCCTGGACAAAAACTACCAGATTACTACTCAGCAAACACCATGTCCTCTTTTGCACATAAAAATAATGAAAACTATATTTGCACACCTCACTTGGAGGAAGAGCAACATTTATCAATCACATACAAATGTGAAATTATTAGTGAAGATAATTAGAGCTAAAAGTTACAGGCTGTTTCTTAGAAACCTGAAGAGCAGGCCATGCAATGGTACATTAATTATTATGGTGGCCACCACTAATGTATGAAAAATTATGGAAGTTTTACATATACATCAGTTTCTGCAAATCTGGTTTGAATATTCCAACATTTTAGAGTGGTTTCAGTTTGGCAGTACAAAATAGTTTCAGTAGATTGGAATCACATAGCTATCTTGAAGCAGTATTTGCAAAAGTACACCAAGAAAAAAGTTTAATTATACTATCTTTATTAATTTCTGATCTTTTTCACACTTTTATGTTAGGCATACTCATTTCCCGAGACAAATACTATAAATGATGTTGCCAAAATGCGCTACAATAGAAATAAACTAGGATTAACTTTAAGGAGTTAGGATAGAAAACATCATACTGGAAACATACAGCAAAATACAACTCATGTTTGAACAAAGAATTGTCCTTAAAAAGATTAATAAAAATATAAATGCAAAAATTACTTCAAATTATTAGTCAATGCTACTTCAGATACTTTTCTAAAATAAATGTTAATCTGCTTATTTATTTCCATAAAGTGAAACAGTTGAGCACCAAACTTGATTTTTTTTTTTATCTACATCATCCTGCATCATTCCTGAAAAGTCTTTCATTTAGAAATATATAATCTTTATTCTTATACTGGATCATCATAAGACTTACATCACTTACAATTTCAATTAATCATATTTTAACATAAATAACTATATTAGGAAAATAACTAAAAATACCTCAAACGTGAAAAGTTTTTGCAATCCTGGGTATGACAAGCACTAGATTCTCATTAGTCAGATAATGACGCCTATTTTAATCTGCAGAAGTATAAGGTGTCATTCTCCTGCTTTCTCCAAATTCCCACTGAAAAATATTCATGCATTCTTTGGAAGAGCAGGTCAAAAACAGCATCTAAAGGTAATGCCGGTTTCAAGTGCTGTATTTTGGAAATTCCTAAGTGTCTGTATTTTCTCCAAAGTTACTAAATCTATTAACATGAATTATTAAGAAGTTGCTCTCTGTACCCATTCCCATCAACTTTATTTCAATACTGAAGTATGTCTGTATCACCAGACATTTTTCAACCAGTATACAAAATACTCAAGGTATTTCCTGCTATGTACTTAGAGTTTCAGGCTGTATGGGTCCAAAAACTACACATAAAATACTCATTAAGCAAAGAGAGATTCAGTATCTAGTTTAAACACCATTGGTTTCTAAAAGAACATACACACTACATGGCAACTTTTGGCTTTTTCACTATCCATGCCATAAGCACACTGAAGATGGTGATGTTTTTCCTGTTGCTGATCTTTAAGTAAGTTCCTGCATTATACTCCTTTTCAGCAAGAAGAGCCTTTAAATGACGTAATCTAAATTCCATTGCATATTCTTATACCTTGAAAACAAGAAAAGTAAATGGTTTTAATAGAGGCTTGCTTGCTACTGGATGAACACTCTCCTAAGATGATCACAAATTTTATAAAAGCCCTTCTGACCTGCATATCTGTTTTTCTAGTGAGCCTTGCAAGGCTCAAGGCGCACAACTTCACATAAAATTGGAACAAGGAAAGAACAGATGAGAAGCTCATCTGACAGTACATTACACTTATAACACTTCAAGAGTACTTAAGGCCTCCTATTTTTAAGCTAATTAATCAAAGACCTGAACACTGAGTTATTCACCACAAATTTAAACTTCTACCCTCTAAGATTTGAGCAGCTGAGGAAAGTATTGTCAACCTCTCTACAAGGCATAATAATTGAACAGATTTTATACAGGTTACAATGTAACACAAACCAACTAACCAATAGTAAGTCATGTAATTTAGTCATACCATCTGTCCTATTTTTTTTTCCTCCTTCTATAAAGCCTAAACAGAAAACAGTCCATGGGCACTACTGTTCTAACACAGTACAGAGTAACCCTAATCACTACCAACGTTTGGCAGAGAATAACCAAGGTACACCTTTGGTAATACATAGAAAAGTGGGATAAATTAATAATGAAAACTTGACACAATGGATTTTTTCTTTGTCACTTCTGATTATGGGAATTAGAAGTATCCAAAATCAGGAACACAGCCACTGGAAAAGTCAAGATACCTTGACTACTTTTCCCTGGCCTGCTGTTGAAAAAGAATGTCCTTTAACATTTAGATTTCCTTGATTTTTTTCCCCCATTTTCTTTCTTTGAACACTATTTAATCCATGAGTGCTTGCAGTAACTCCTTTCCCATATTTGGTTGCAGAATGAAATATTTCTATCTGATTGGTGGTTTTCCTCTGGGGAGTAACTTAGAGGGTGTTAAATGGCATCTCTGTTACAGTTCATATGTGTATATACAGTCTTGTAACTACAATAATTTCATAACTAAAACAGCCAAACCCAGTTACTAATATTAGCAGTCCTCAGCCAAGGTTACATCTCTGCTACCCAAGGATGGCTGGCTGGGATCCATGTTTGCTCCCGAGCTACCATGTGCACACTAATGTGGGGGTGTTCAACTGAAGTCTCAAGAACACGCACAACATGGTGACACCAGAGCTGCTGTTGGAGCAGGAAACTCCTGGGAAGCTGGGTGGATGACAGCTAGTAACCACTTCAGCCATTCCTGCTAGATCTCTCACAAACTGAGAACCAACACTCAAACAGGGAACCAAGCAGACTGTACTTTTCATACATTTCCTAAAAGACAGACACAAGTACCACCTTTCATCACTTTCTTTTAAGAAAACATATGATAAAAAAGCATACTGCTAACAAATTGTTTCAAGCATGTGGAAAAAAATATCAAGAAAATGAAACCACAATTTGGCCCTAAGATCCCGATTAACAGCAAGGGAAAAAGGAGCAAACAAACAAACAAAAAAACCAAACCCCAGCAGTTCTTTGTATGCCAAGGCTCTGAAAAAGAGAAGAGTGGAACATTTTTGATGAATCAAATGGGAGAAGTCACTAAAGAAACCTGATGCGTTGATGTGTTTCACTGCAGGCAATCCCATCCATTGACTGCAAATAAACCTTTGCTTTTAGTTTTCACACAGCTGTGCAGCAGACAGAGAACGAGAATAATGCTCAGTCAGGCTCCGTTCTCATTTCTTACTATTTTACAAGAATGCAGCAGCCACCCTTGCAGCAGACTGACTGTCAGCAAAAATTAAGTTTAGTTTCATAAGCAAAGGTTAGACTTCCTGGGAGATAATGCATGAGAATTCTCTTCCAACTAAGGGTCCATCTCCCACTCCATCCTGACAGCAGATAAATACACCAAAATGTTTCTCCTCCATCGTAAGTTATGGCGTAGCCTCAGCATGATAAATAGGAGGATTTATGCTTATCCAAGATATTTATGCAATCTTCTTAAACCATACCACAGTTAAGTTAGGAGTCTGAAAAGTTGTAAAGCCATAATACTCCACAAACCAGTGTTTCATTTAACAATACGGACCAACATCACATTCTGTAAAAGGAGTAAATTTTGAAACATTTTTGTTCTAAGATGGCAAAGAACAGATTCTGTGCCTACATATTTGAGAACAACATAAGTGTTTGAAATTAATATAGTGAAATTAAAGGAAGAAAAGGAAAAACACAGTAAAAACAAAAACTGCATTTCTGTGCTTTTTTTCATTGAAAAGTATGCATAAATATCTAAATGTTGGAATGTGTTTTGAAAAGAACATAACATATATAACTGTATGGATGCAGGTACTAAAACCCAATTCTGAATGGAATTTGATTTCTGAATTCTGAATGCCATATTTCCAAATGTAATTTTAGAAACGCTATCCATCCATTCAAAGCATATGCCAGAAAGACAGAAATAATAAAGCAGACCATTCTCTCGAAGTGATTTTTTGTGGTCAGCAATAATCTGGCTACTCTTAATGTTAGTGACAAAATAAGACAATTGTGAGAAACACTTTTTCAGCCCTTCCCAAAAAAGGAAAGAAAACACTCAGCAGACACGCAACAGCTAAATACTACCACTTCACATTGACTTATACTGATTTCGGTTTTGCTTTCCAAGTTCAGGCTGGTGTTTCTACAGCAAGCACAGAAACACTGTTACTGCGTACAACTTCCAAAACACGAACCAAGACAGCTGAAAAGGGCCTGCTGCAAACAAATACTTTGATGAGGCGACATAAAACAGGTACCACGAATGACCTTTTCTTACTGTGCCATCAGAACAGACATTCAGCTTCTCAAGCCAAACCTCTTCACCAATGAACCCCACAGTAGGAGTGGCACGTTCCAAATGGGCAGCACAGAAATACACCACTCAGTTAACACATAACACTACATTACGTGTTTGTTTCCTGCTTCCAAGGGAAAAATACTAGAAAAAAAAAAGGGAAGACATTGTGAGGAGAAAGAGGAAAATACAGGAAAAGTAATAGAAAGAAAAGCCTCATCTCTGTAATGGTACCATTACAGAGATGATTATTCTAGGAGGTACTGAAAAACACCTGGAGGACAACACAGTTATTGGTCACAGCCAGAACACTGTGCCATGAGAGGAAAATCCTGCTTGTCTCATCTGACTTTCCTTTATGACAAGGTAACCCATCTAGGGAATCAAAGGAAGCAAACTGATATTATCTTTTTGGATTTCAGTACTTTTTGGTACTGTCACAGGATCCTTCTGGACAAAAGGTCCAGCACACAGCTGGACTAACACAGCATGTGATGGATGAGCAATTGGCTCACAGGTTGGGCACAAAGGGTTACAGTGAATGGTGCGACATCAGACTGGCGACCTCTCACTAGTGGGGCTCTGCAGGGCTCCATCCTCAGCCCTGTGCTCTTCAACATCTTTATAAATGATTTGGACACAGAACTGGAAAAGACACTGAGCAAATTTGCAGATGACACAAAATTGGAAGGAGCAGAGAGGTCCTGCAGAGAGACCTTGACAAGTTAAGAGGGCTAGGCAATCACCAACCATACAAGTTTAACAAGGACAAGTGCCCAATTCTGCACCTGGGATGGGGCAACCCTGGATTTACAGACTGGGGAATGAGATGCAGGAAAGCTGTGCCACAGAAAGGGACCTGGGGGTCCTGGTCAATGGCAAGTTGAACATGAGCCAGCAGTGCCCTGGCAGCCAGGAGGGCCAGCCCTGTCCTGGGGGGCATCAGGCACAGCATCACCAACCGGGCAAGGGAGGGGATTGTCCTGCAGCCTCACCCCACCTCTAGTCCCTTCCAACTCAGAATATTCTGTGATTCACATTTCTGCTGAAAATTATACAGGTTTGCACAGCATCATTACATTACATTATACTACAAATTTTTAAATATTGCCAGTTCTCCCTAAATTACAAGTTGTTAATTTGTTATAGTCGTCTTTTTTGCCTCTGCCTGTCCCAGTCACCTGATGCAAAAGTGAAGACAGAGGAAGCAGTTTTAAATTACTATAGCACCAAACAAGCATGACTGATAATTCTGCTTTCTTTAAGGTGCGATATGAGCTACTCTCTTCTTCAGGAGCAAAAATGAGAAAACGAATTATCAGGAGAGCTATGAAGTCACATTCACAAGCGAAAAAAACAAACCCCAAACAAACCAACCCCAAAACACAACAAAGTCAAAACAAACCTAACTTTTTCTTTTAAACACCTCACTTGCCGCACTATCTAGCCAACAGGTGCCCTCATAGCCCTTGTTTGTAAAAGAAGTATCTTCACCAGCAAGTGGTAAACTCCTCACTTTCCCACTTACACTTATGTCATTTATGCTTATCTGACAGACAACCAGTAACATATGTAATTGCCCTTTATTCCTACAAATAACATTCACCTGGCATCAAAGATGTAAAAAAAACCCAAACCAAAAAAAAACAACCCAACCTTTTAAAAAATACACCAAAAACTTAGTAATTAAATTCTTCAAGCAATAATTCAAATCTAGTAATCTAATATATCCCAGTAGGAAGAAAAGAAACATTGTTAAACTCTAAAAGATAAACATATTCGATAGCGATTTGTCTACCAAATACACGAGCTGAAACAAAAGCACCTCAAATAAGTTTTCAAGATAGATACTAGCTTGAAAATTCACTACACAGAAAAAGAGGATTCCATTTTTCTATCAGATGCAGCACAGTCATGTTCTGCAACTGGAGAATATGTAATTACAGGAAGATTAATTTCCTATTTTTCAGCTCTTCTAGAAGGCCCGAACAAACAGCAACAGACTGCAGCCTTACACCACCTTGTACCGCTCTGCCTTGGATCTCAGGAGCGAGGCTGGCTTCAAATTAACCTCTCTGGTACAGTTTTTCACTGAGGCTGAATGACCCTTTGAACTTGTATGACCAGGTAGAATCACCAGTGTTTTTACAGCTATCACCCCCACCTGCTTCCACCAGGACGCTTTCAATAAGAATAAAAGCCTTCTTTCCTTAGAAGATAATACTCTGTCCTCTCAGTTCAAGCCAAGATGCAGCAATTCTCTATGAGACAGTTCACCCTCATAAATGGAAGGATTAAATGAACCCGTTTATGGTTTGAGGGGAAAGAACACAGTGCCTTGATTGAAGAGAAATAAAAGTGGAAAGATCTTCCACAACATCTGTACAGAGTTCCTACATGCAGAGAAATCTCCAAGCATGCTGAGGAGGAAGAAGCAGCTAATAAGGACAATCCCCAGATTTACAGAGAAAAAAAGGACTGACCTCTGTTTTGGGATTTTCTTCACTAAATTATCAGAGAGAAATACAATGTATTTGCTACACAGATGTCACAAAGGTCCCACCATTCCCCTCCAGACCATATAAAAATGTTTACTGTCAATGCTACATAATCCTTGCCTTGCATCAAGGCATGTGGTTGCCGTACAACTCAGATTTAATAACCTGCAGACACCTGTCTCTATGGCTTTACTTCTTTATGCACATGAAATCAGTACACATCTTTAAGTTCTAACAGTGGAAAATGCCAAAAGAATACAAACATCAACAACTGACATTATTCATCTGTGCATTGTGAAAGAAAAGTAATTTTGTGAAATGATAATAGATTTAATTCATTCTTTTCAACTAAAGACAGCAACATTTTTCCAAAGGAATAATCCATTGCGTTACTACAATGAATACATAAGATACACATAATTTGAAAGTGTATGCATCCTTTAAGTAAAATTCATTGAAAAGAGAAATAGATATTCAGTGAAATATGAAAGATCTGGGATAAAAAGGCATTGATTACATTTAAACAATAATTACATTTAGTCAATCAAGGTCATTCTAATCCCTGCAATAACAACAAATACATGTAACACTGCAATAGAGTGTCTTACATAAAGAAAGAGGCTTCTATTCAAGAAACCAAGTTCCCTAGTCACTTCTCAAAAGTTCAAGGAAAAAAAAGTTCAAGAGTTAAACTCACATCCAGAGACTATTGTTTGTTTTAGTATTACTTCCCACAGAAAGAAAACTCTGCCAGGCAAGGCTTCTGTGTGTTCCCTGCAGCCCCTCGAGGGCCACCCAACCAAGTTTTATCAAATAAGCAGATAGGCAATGTCCCAACTGAGAGAGCAGCCATGGCAAACATTCATATATTCTTACGTATACAAAAATCCAACAGCATTTCTAAATACAGAAAAAGCTTCCTCTGGAACTCGAAAGTATTTTGAAAACCAAGGAGAAAAGAGACCTGAAACAACGCCATTTCTCAGAGAGATACTGTTCACAAAAACTGTTTCATTGTAACATAAAAATGGTTACCTCCGACCTTAGAGATACCACCCACGTTCACTAGAAGTAAAAGTGGTTTGTTACTGTGACCTGCTTTTCAGTTCTCATCAACTGTTGAAAAGAGATAGGCTTAGGAGATACTCTTTATATCACTACATTAAAAAACCAGTAGCACAAAACACTAAACCTTTAAAAAATGATCTCTAAGTTCCACTGACAAGTTTACTTTCTCAAAAATTTAAAACATTATCACTAAAATAATCACAGTCAACTTCTCTCAGCAAGTAAAATCCTTTGTGGTTTCCCTCTTGAACAGCATAGTGAGAAAATCCAATTTATATCCTTTATCTCAACCATTTATATAGGAAACATAGTAGACAATTTCATTAAGGTTCAAAGTCCAAGAACTCAGAAGTTGAGAAAAGCCAGAAGACTTCCCTGACCAATTCTCTTTCTTCTTTCACATGTAGGACAAAAATGTTTACATTAATGCCGCTCTCCAACATCTTTTAAAATGTATAGTCCTACCATTTACTTACAGTACACCAATTAAACTCAAAGTTCCAGACAGAATTATTGGCTTTATTAAGGACATTTTTGCTGTCTCTATGTCCAGCATTTAAATGTTAGTGTACAGGCATTCAATGCTTATTCAACACTTCATGAGTCAGAACATAGAGAAATTAATTTCTGCTTTTTATAGATGGGTTCAAAAGCTGAATAATATGCACCATCAGGCACTAAGGTAATTTAATTCTGAAAACTAAATTTTGAATTCACATAATGTGGAGTTTTGGGGGAAAGGGGTGAGAGCTACTGGGGTTTTGAGAAAACACCTACCTACCTAAATCTGAAATCTCCCCCACCTCTCTAAGGAGTTGACTGCAACAGCAAATCATCGTGTGCTGCAAGAGATCAAGAGATCACTTAAAGCTTGTGGTCCCTTTCAGGGGTTTGCTGACAATGTAGGAGTAAGTTAAACACAAGAGCTTGGGTTTCATCATTCTTTTGAGATACACCAAACCTATCAGTAAACTTTTCTATCACTGTCCTCTAGTCAAGATTCAACTTCCTGACTTCCTTTAAAACTTCACAAGGCAGCAGATATTTTACACAGTCATTTCAGATCAGTTGTTTTGTTTATTGGAGCAGTAAGCAAATGAATAGCCCATGTTACAGTATCAAGATGTAGCAGGACGAGGAGCCAAGGATCCAGTGGTGGTATGTAGCTAAAGATGTTTAAAATATGCAGAAAAAAATAAAAGCAATCCACAAAAGTTATGGAGGATAATAGGAAAAAAAAAAAAAAAGCAGCAAACCAAACACCTTTCAAGGTTAGTTCTAAACCATTCATTAAAGTGATTGAAGTACAACCTGCAAAGAAAGCAAATTCAGACTAACAAATAGGCCAAGTTTAAATTCTGCATGACACAGGCTCTGAGTTGGCTAAACTGGTGTCCCTGGCACAGCACAAAGCACTCTCACAACCCTTACCTCATTCTCCTTGTAACACAACAGGTCTGACTGAGGTGGATGGCCTGCTTTCCAAAAATACAATTGAAAGCAAAGTACATTTTGACAAACTGCAAAGGTCAGAACTGCAACCCCTCTTACCTAAAACAGAGATAAGAAACCTGGCTTTTGTCCAAACTTATTTTTTCAGTACCTATCCATTAGCAATCCCTCTAAAAATCTACAGGAGCTGCATGTACTTTGGGCATACTACAACAATTAAAATTTTCCCAGACACGCGGACCTTTGTTGTTCTTGAAAATCCCCCACATACAGGGAGCAGCTTAATCTAGAAAGTATCAGAATTTCACAGTGGGTTTTTTTTTCTTTTAACTAAAAGTTCCTCAGTAGCCTATAGTTTTATTTTTTGTGTAAAAGCAAAAGTACTGACTGTTAAAAGAACTGTATCAGTGGCTACCTCATGGTTAACACCTTTACCTACATGTCTAAAACTGTCTATCATCACACAAAATCATGCCACATAAAATTCAGTGGCAACCACTTCTTTTTATGGGCATCCTGAGAAGTGGAAGCACAATCATAGTATCCCTCTGGACCACAAAATGAGCTTTCACAAATGGAAATTAAACTACAAAGTCTAATTACTTCGACAGTGGTCCTAGACACCATGAAAGGAGATTCTCACTTACTCTTAAGAGATCCTTCTCTGCAGCAACTGTTTCAGGTGCAGGTTGAATTTGAACAGAAAGTCAGATGCAGTTTTTCCCTGTTCAAATCAGTTGCCTTCTCCACTGGGATGAGAAAAAGCACACTATCTTTATCTAAACCATTCCTTTTCAGCTCTGTTAATCTTCTTCAGAACAGCTTTAGAAGAAGGAATATAAATGTTTTCACTCTACAGAGCAGACAAAAGGCTGGTGCTCAGGGTAGTCCTCACAGAGAAAGGACAGACGTGGAAAACTTCTGTGGCTATCATGTCCTGAATGAGAGCTCTACCTAACAAGCTGTTATATCCTATATTTTTACATCACTGGGAAATGCAGCCTGTACTGCTCACAGTCTACAAAACCTGTACATGCAAATGACAAGGGAATTTTTAGCTATATACTTCTGTATTTAATTTCATATTTCACTGCAGATATATTTTGTCCATCACATGGATGATAGGCCAAATATCTACCAATTATCTATGGTCCTAAAAAAGTAACAGTGACAACAATCTACTTCACTCACACCCATTTGGGAATCCATTTTAAAAGCAAAAGAGCATTTATATATCAAGCATAAGGAACTCATTCTTACATGGTTCCACCTCAATTCCATTTGGGAACACCCATATTATTTAATGAGATACAATTCAACTGAGATTGTCAAATACTATCAGCTGCAGAACGATCAGTCTTTCATGGGCAGGAAAAGAGATCCAATCAGCAAAACAGAAAGTAAGGTTTATTTTACAGACAAGCCAGCACAACACAACAAACCAAAAGGCAGCGGGTGAAGGGGCAGGAACAGAACTTCCTTCTCCTTGTTTAAAGACCAGGGACATCTTGAGTCAGGTGGTGCCCAAGTGACAATCATTCTCAGTACCTCTAATGAGGCAGTCTCTCCTGGAACACACCCCAGCAGCAGAACCTGGATCAGTCAAGCACCAAGCACTATGTGCCCACTGATCCCCCATGTGTTTGGTTTGGCTGCCCCTGGAAGGTCTTAGGACCCACTGCAGAGAGTAATCCAAGGTCTGCATTTCAGAAAGTGAGAATGCAAAACAGCTTATTTAAAATATTTCCCTTCCCAATTTCCCTGGCAGGAGGCCCAATAAGAGCAGAGTAAATGAATTATCTTCTTTATAGTTTAGAGTCTATTCACACATAGGAAACAGGAGACACAGCTGTGCTCAAAGTACTGTCAAATACACAGAGTAAACACACCTGTAGAGAGAGTATTATCTCTCATTAAATAAATTAATGACATTAAATAAATTTCTGAATCCACCCGTTTAAGTCCAAGGGCGCCTTTCAGGAAGCACATACCATAACACTGCACAACTTGCACACTGACCAGAACAGGAACAGAATTTTGACTGCACAGGCAAAGCTGCTTAGGCATCTTTTTCATAAAGTCCTGACTTGTCAGAGTAAAACCTTTTTACAGCAGTACACCAGTTCTGACAAAGCTTACTCTACATGCAAATTTTCTCATTTTGGGTCAAAATGAGAGAGACTTAATTATTCATGATTAAGATCAGGAAATTCTTTTTTTCTCCTACACCTACACTCTAATCACCTGCAGACAGAAACAGCTCACTACCCCAAACGACGAATCTGATGAAGAATATATTACTTGCAGTTTTTAGACAGACACTGTTTTGTCCTGATGCACACTGGGAGATGGTTGGGTTGGGGTTGTCGTGGTTTTTTGAAAATAATGTCGCCAATAGCAGAAAATAATTTTCTGCTTAGCCCTAAACTATCTGATTTTGCTAATATTACGTCCTAACCCAAGAAAGATTAATTAACTGTGAGCAGACATTAAACTCAATGGGACTCCTCACTGTACATTGTACTTAGCTTGGACATGAAAAAATTGTGCCTTACGCCGAGCATTTTCACATCAGTGTATAAACTGTCATACACAGCATCAAAGATAAAATTTTCACTGTCTGTATGAAGTAATGTGCTCTATCAGATTTACACAAACTCAAAGCCCTTAAGATAGCTATCTCCAGAGCAAGGTCAAATTTCTGCAGAGCCAGGAGTATCGAAGCCTGGCTGCAAAAGCTAGCTAAGCTTCAAAGTTCAACCATGAATAAAAGAGTCATGTACATGCACACTGACTTTCTTTTCTCCTGTTCTGACATTACAGTTAAAGACACACTATAAATAAAATGAAGAAAAAAACCCCAATCACTAGCCAAAAAAACAAAAAACAAACAATAGAGGGGATACATTCTTTTCCATGCTGATACATAGAACTTTAGTTCCTTTTTTTTCCCCATCAAACAACACTTAAAACACTGCAGATTCCAAACGCACTTATTTTTGTAATACGCAGGACACATGAGTCAGTACTGATATAACAACTTCCATTCACCGTCTTCTTCTGATCATCACTGGATTAAACAACAGCTCAGACCAGTGCTGTCGGTGAATATAGACTATCTTTTATCCCTGCAGTAAGGGGCCACAGAATATTTACATTTACAGCGAGTATTTTCCTTAATAACTGGATTTTTTGCATAAAATAATGCCAAAGGCCTATGGCTAGTATTTTATTACTTTTCGGCATTACTTAGTACTAACCAGCAGCTCTTTTCCTTTCAAAAGCCAGAAAGAGGAAGAAAGTCAATGTTTCAGCATGCATTGATCAGCACTGGTTTTGCCTGTTTTCTGCTGAAGAGAGAACAGGGAGGGGAAGGAATAAAAAAAGCCACCAGGCACCTACCTTACACAGACCAAGACTTAAGCTCCTACACATAACTTAGTGACTCGTACCTCTGAATGCACAAACCAACTATTCTAGAGTCAGTCTCCTCAGGCTGACCAAAATTCCAGCTTGGAAAACTCCCCCAGCACAGGTTTCACCCAAACCAGTATCCCTGCACAAACAGCCTCTGTTAGTGAACCCGGCGAGAATTCCTTACTTGCCCAGTTCCCACCAGCTCCTGAAAGAACATCCATCTGAAAAGCTGCCTACCCTGTTTTTGGAATACATAGCTCATCCTAGAAGGCACACCTTCTGTAATCAAAAACCTTTGCCCTGCTGACACTTGTCTCTGTTTCTCTATTTTATTAAGACTCCTAATCTGATACCTGATTACCAACCCAAAGGGATTCCAAGGGTATTAAAGCCCATTACTGATGCCAAAACCAGTCAAAATTGCAGCTTGTAACTGCCCAGTCCTGCAGCACTTACTGAGGCAAAGCCAGGAGAGACAGAATACCCTAAATCAGAAGGAACAAAAAAAGGAAGGCAAGCTTGACCTCTGTATTGCAGACATCTTGGGACCAAACACGCTTCAGAAACATTTGGAGTAGCCTACTATGTTCTCAACCTATTTGAGGAATGCAGACTGCTTTGGAGAAGGAAAAACAATCACCTACTCAAGACTCCTACAAGCTACTGTTTTAGCACATTTACCAGAAAACGTCAGGATTAATTAAGAATAAAACTACTCAAGAAAAAAACAAGAGATCACACACTGTAAAACCAAGTCTGACTGGAATCTCATTTCCAACCGTATTTTCAAAAGGAGCACTCTATGTATTGTTTTAAATAATACAGAATATCCTTGAGGAAAAATGCACATTCAATAACTTTGGTAACCTCAAATGCTAAAATTAATCACTTTGTCTGCTAGCTGCACTCACCACATGAACTCGAGACCACCAAAACTTTGCACAACCCTTATAGGTCAGTATCATATACACCCAAGTTAAATGACACAAACACAGCTGCTGATTATACAGCGCACTAAGAACCAAAGAAAATACCATCCATAAATCTGGGTGATTTACTTAACAATATGCACAGTTTCATTTTCATGGTTTAAATTTTTAACTTCAGACCACTTAAACTCTGAAAAAAAATTACTAACATCTACTATTTATACCTTCACTGCCAGAGAAAATGGCTCTCATCCAAAACTATTTTACAGCAGTTAACAGCAAGATTATTTGGTGTTTCCAACAAAAACCTACTCATTTTATAAACCAAAGATTTTTTAAAAATCTGCCAACCGATTGCACTTGGCAGATTATAAAAAGAATGTTTCCCAAAAGACAGAGCATGAGAGGCTATGTGCCCTAAATATACACAAAAGGAAGCAAAGTTAGGGGAGCAGCACCTGGACAGAAATGTCCATATACAGCGTTCTATGCTCGGCTTTACCTTCAAGAAAGATTTTTTTTCTTATTCCTTCAATGGAGTTTAAAGTCAGAGGCATAACAAGTCAGCCAATGTATTCACATCCATGCTAAACAAACACTCATATTTAACTTGCATAGTTTTCTTGGTGATGCAGCAACCAAGAAAGAATTTTTTAGGTAACATGTGGCTTACACCCCTGTCATAAACGAGGGCAACAGAGTTCCTCAGAGTCCAAAGTGTTATGTGAATGGTTAAGGAGATAGAAAAGGACCAATAGTTTCTAAAGTATTTTATCTTAATATTTTCCAGAAAAAAATTCATGAGAAATTATAATAGTTTAATTAATCTTTTAAGAATATGTAAAGATAGGTTGTTAAATCCATGTTACAAACTAACGAAGAGCAGTTAGAATTGCAAAGCCATACACCTCAAAGCCTTCTGAAATTGTCTGGAGTTTCAAATGCTTGTTGTTTGCATGCCTGTACATGACAAAAGAAGACCACGAAAACTGGCAAAAGGAAATATCCAGAGCAACTTTTATTTAAGTGAGCATAAGGACTTGAAGAGCTTTGATCTGAAAATTTTAATTCTCACAACAAGTAGACTAAGCCAGATTTTGCTTCACATTGCCTAGTCTGTGTAGACTCTGCAAAGTTTGTGTACCCTTTGTCTATATCTTAATGTATCTGTCAGTCATTACCTCACATCCAGTCAGCTTTCCATTTTCATGCAGGGTAGTAATTACAGGGCAGTTTGTTTTCGGTTTGGTTTTATTCCCCAGGAGAGGCTGAAGTGGGAGACAGGTTTTTGTCTCAATAGCTTAAGATCATTCAGCTATAGTGGGGAAAAAAAAACTTCTGCAACAAAAAAAACCCAAAGCTATGTGTTTCTAAATGTTTCTTTCAGAAGTAATGTAACTATTTTTAACACAGAAATTTATTCAACTTGCATAGTATAATGTTTTAATTCAGAAATCAATTATTTCAAGAGGAAAAACAATAATAAAAGAAGAAATGTCTGTGTACCATGAATCCTTATATTCTGCTGCATCAAAAATATATTTGAGTGGTATGAAGCTGCTTTTTAATCCTGGACAATAAATATCCCATTACAAGCACAATCATCTTCTTTTCTATAAAAAGATACTGTTGTATGTAACTTGACATCTGAAATCATCAAGAACAATTTTCAAGAACATTTTTCTTAGAGGATACTTCCTTCTCTAACACTATAAATGTACTGGGAGGCACCAGGACAAAGGTGGTAAGAACTTGGGACCTTTGTCTTTTGAAGACTGATATTTATTTCCAGAAAATTAAGTGTGCAACAAAACAGAATGCAAACAAATTTTGGAATAAAGAAGGACAAGTCCCTGTAAGGACAGGGAACATTACAGATATAATTATTTATGAAAAATAAAAAACATAAAAAAGAGCAAACTCAGTTCTGTATTTGCTCTCCATTTAATACTTTACAATACAAAATATACAGTTACATGGAAAAGATATCTCTGTTCTGTCTTTCCTCCTATCCAATTTATCCTCAAGCCATTTTAGCATCTGCATCACATTCCCTTTTATACTATTTGTATCTTATTTTCTTCCTTGGAGTATCAGAACTGCTTGAGCCACCCTCTCTAATTTGCTGCTAACACACATTAAAGCCCTATCAACAAAACACTGAGGCACACACCAGCTGAGAACAGTCTCCTTCCTATCTACTTTACGTTATTGCATTGTTCTACCCAAACACTACCCAACTCGTGCTCTGTGGGCCCAAGAGGGCAGTAAAGCAAGAGAAAAAAGGCACTTGAGTAAGGGATCACCCTGGACTATGGCCCCAGTTTTACCAATAATAGCATAGCAAATATGTAGTGAACTCTGGGCAGCCCTGCCAAATGAAGTCCTGCAACTGTTATGTTCAAATTACTGTAAGACTATAAAAAAAATCATAAGAAAGAGCAGAAATAATAAGCTTGGTTTGTAAGAACAACTTTTTGTTGAGTTCACTCTCTCACTCCACCAATTCATTCTGCTAAGGAGAGTCAGAAGTCATAATCTACTCACAGAACAGTAAGGACCAGTTACCACTTCTTCAAACCATCCCTCTCCAAGAGTAACCCAAGGTTACTGACGAACTTCACAACAAAGGATCAAAGAAGTTAATAGCACAGTATAAATTAATACACCACCGTTTTTCAGATTTCAGTATGTCAAGTTTCTATGAAGCTTAGAATTCTAAGCTTCTAATTATCCATCACGTCTCCTGAACCCATGCAAACACTTTGATGCTGCAATACGTGCAGTGCAATAAAGTGATGCTCATGAAACCCCTGGAAACAACACAGAGCTTCTCCCTAACTACTCCATACCCTTGCAGCTATCCAGGGAGTCAGCTAATGTGGGTATGTCTGTATGACAATACACTGTTATCATTTAGAAGTATTAAGGTTTAATTTCAATAAATTTTAACTTTAAAAAAATCTACTTAAACCTCAAAACTTGGGATATAGGGAATATACATCAGGTGAACCTGTTCCAAGTAAAAGCTCAGTTACAAACACATGGATGTCAATGCCACAAACCAAAGAAATATCAAACAGGAAGTAAAGACTCCATTCAAGTACTGTTTAACACATCAAAACACTAAGCATTTTGAAAAAGCTGAAATTGTCTTTCTTAAGTTACACATAAAACTGTGAGTTATGACTCCTGTCTTATTGCAGAAGACTCAATACCTACACATTCTCCACTCGTTTAGTCTTCCAGCCAAGCTAAGTAATTTATTTCATAATTGCACCAAAGCTTCCATATTTTCTACAACCCAAAGAAGTATCTATTTGCAAAAACAAAAACTAGAAACAGAACCAGTCCTATTTTTCCACCCAGAGCAGAAATGCAGATGCATTATTCCTTGAGTACTTGTGCAGACAGCAGCTCAAAGACAGGAGACCTGCAGCAGGCCTTTTTTAACTACAGGTGTATTAAGAGGATGGACATGGCATAAACATTCCCGGCCTGTAGGAAAGAGGGGCTGGAACCTCACAGTGAAAGGGCACAAGAATTTTTTAAGGGGAAATCAGTTTCCCTGACTAAAGCATATTCTGCAACCAACTTCTTTAATGCAGTAACGTACTCCACAAGAAAAAAAAAACCAAACCATTGTGTTCCAAACTAAGAGGATTTTGAAAGCATAGGAAGACAAAAATAAAAAGAGGACAGAAAGACATAGCCGAAGTACCCTCACATCACAGAAGCATCATCCTCTGCATTCCTCAAAACCCCGTTGTTTTGCAAAGGCTTTTTTCTTCAGCAAACGGGTTGGCACGGGCTACTTGTTTTCTAAGAGAAGTAAGTGGCACCATTAGGGAAAGAGAGTGTAAAAGGCAGCTCGAAGAACAATGTAAGCGAGTAAAGTTTGCGGATTTGGTAAGGCTTTTGTTAAAGTCAAGTTCCAAGTGCTGCCTGTGACAGAAAGGCGCCTCTCCCGCTCGCCCCTCGGGAGCCCCTGGCGCACCCTCACCCCGCACCGAGCCGCGGCTCCTGCACCGCACAAACCCGGCACCGGCGGCCCCAGTCGCCCTCTCCGGACACCCGCCCCGCCGGGCACGGGCACACGAG